>VCHN02004436.1:0-11901 GCA_007115665.2 Sequoiadendron giganteum
CTAATTGAAACGAAACAAAAAAATTGCATTTCAAAACCCTAGAAATTGAAATAAATTGAAAATTTGCATTTAGAAACCCAAATCGAACAAATCATTTTGATTTTGAAAACCCTAATATTTGAGCTCAAGAAAATTCTTTTGCATTGCTTAAATGTTTTAAATTTGATTTGCATTGTATGGATAAAATGATATGTTAAATTTTAGTTTCAATGTCAAATTATAATTAGATTAGAAAAACTTTCCATTTTTTGTGATATGAGTTAATTATTGCTATATGAATTTTCATTTAGAACTATCTTTTATATGAATTTTGATAATTAATTTTAGGTCAAATAATTAGTCTATTCTAAATCTAACTTCATCTAGGGTCTATTCAAAACCTTAAGTGAGGATTAAATTGAAAATCTAGCTTCATCTAGGGATCTAGGGTTCTTGAATTGAAGTTGAACTACTTAAGAAGAAATGTGGTATTTCGATGAAACCTTTTGTGAATAATGATCAAGTGTAATTAAATGATAAAATAAAGACAATTGAATGCCTTTGATTACTAAGCAAGTTCAGTTGGCTCATAATGTTTTAGTAAATGTGTAAGGGATGGAAAATTTTGAATTTAAATTTTTAAATTTTAATGATTAAATCCATGGTTTAGGATTTACCATATGTACTTAGAGTATTGGTCTAGGATTTAAATTTTTGCACTAGTTACCTAGACACTAAATAATCTAAATATTTTTTTTTCTAAGTTCTTTTAGGTTCTTTCAATTACAAACAATCTAAAATAAAATACTTTCAATTCAACATTAACTAATTTTATATTATACATGTTTTATATCATAAAATTCATTTAAGTGAGTTCAATATTAATGAAAAAAATATTAAATAAAATAATCTTATATTCAATTAAAAAAAACATCCAGTTAAAATATACATCAAACTCAATCTTAATCACACATAATTATGTGTTTCTATTATGGAAATAGTCAATCTATTCATAAAATAAAAAAATATTCATAAACTAGGCACTAACTTGCAAGTCCATTATTCCAAGGGCCACCCAAACTTCACCCTAAGTTCGTTAAACCCTAAGCCCTAAACTCTAAAATCTAAACCCTCAACACTAAAGCATCCATTTTGTCTTAGGACCTTATAATCAAATTTGGTTGCCTTAGGCAACTCCACCAAATTAGATTCCCTTAAGCCATGTCATTTTGTCGTAGAACCTTACTGCAAAGATCCCCTTAAGCCAAATTTGATTCCCTTAAGCCATGTCATTTTGTAGTAGAACCTTACTACAAAGATCCCCTTAAGCCATCGTATTACCATAAACCCTAAACTCAAAACTATAAACCCTAAACAGGCTAAAGACATCATTTTTTCACCAAATTTTATTCACTTGAGCCATGTCATTTTGTCCTAGGACCTCACTAGACATAGATCTCTTTAAGCCATCCTATAACCCTAAATCATAAATCAATGTCTTAAGGGGTCCTAATATGACATTTCTTAATGGGATGAAAGAAGTTTTTAAAATTTGGTGAAGTTTCCCAAAGCAACCAAATTTAACAATAACAAGATTGTGCAAGATTATAATATGGATGATATTTGAAACAAGAAATATCTCAATCAACTGTTCCACAAGAAAATGTTCTTCACTAAAGCATTCATTTTGTCTTAGGACCTTAAAATCAAATTTGGTTGCCTTAGGCAACTCCACCAAATTTGATTCCCTTAAGCCATGTTATTTTGTCCTAGGAGCTCACTAGACATAGATCCCCTTAAGCCATCCTATCACCCTAGATTGTAAATTGATGTCTTAAGGGGTCCTAATATGAAATTTCTTAATGGGATCAAATAATTTCTTAAAATTTGGTGAAGTTGCCCAAGGCAACCAAATTTAACAATAACAAGATTGTGCAAGATTATAATATGAATGATATTTCATGATCTAGGTTGGTGAGTTGAAACAAGACCTATCTCAATCAATTGTTCCACAAGAAAATGTTCTTCACTAAAGCATTCATTTTTTCTAAGTTCTTTTAGGTTCTTTCAATTACAAACAATCTAAAATAAAATACTTTCAATTCAACATTAACTAATTTTATATTATACATGTTTTATATCATAAAATTCATTTAAGTGAGTTCAAAAAAAAAAAAAAAAATATTAAATAAAATAATCTTATATTCAATTAAAAAAACATCCAGTTAAAATATACATCAAACTCAATCTTAATCACACATAATTATGTGTTTCTATTACGGAAATAGTCAATCTATTCATAAAATAAAAATATATTCATAAACTAGGCAACCAAATTTAACAATAACAAGATTGTGCAAGATTATAATATGAATGATATTTGAAACAAGACCTATCTCAATCAATTGTTCCACAAGAAAATTTTCTTCACTAAAGCATTCATTTTGTCTTAGGACCTTAAGATCAAATTTGGTTGCCTTAGGCAACTCCACCAAATTTGATTCCCTTAAGCCATGTTATTTTGTCATGATCTAGGTTGATTAATTTACGGTTTAGGGTGGTAGGATGGCTTAAGGGGATCTATGTTAAACTCTAAACTGTAAACCCTATAACATTCATAAATTGTCTAATATTAATAGTTAATTGTATTTTCATTCAAGTAACTTGCCTTAGACATAAATGAGGCTTAACAATTTATTTTATCATATGTATTCAATTAGGCCATTTATATTGAATGGTTTAAGGGTATAAATCCTAAACATGTATCTTACATTTTGAAATTACAAATCTAATGCAGGTTCACTCATATCTTCTAGATATCGCATGGATCAATTCAATAATATCCGCAATCAACCTCCACGCCCTCCATCTCCACCACCTTCACCTCCACCTCCACCCACTCCACCTCATAACCCCCCACCTCCACTACCTGAAATCGATGGTGCTCATTTGCAAGCACGAATCAATTCCAATGTTAGAACCATCCAAGATCAAATTAACATTATTCAAAATGAAGAATTTGTCACACCACCTATGAGGATGATTGCATCTAGGATGCAAACCATTGTTGATGTTGTCAGGGCTATGGATGGGATCTTAGATGAGCATCGACAATGGCTAGAGGAGAGGAGAACTTCTGATTCTGAAAAGGAAAAACGCAAATAAATGAAGAGATGCAGTAGAAATCCACAATTGTTTTTAAATTAAGACAATGATCTTAAATAGTTATGAATTTATGAATTTGGTGAACGATGGATATTTTGTGTGACTTGAATTTATGATTTTGGTTCTAGGGTATGTGTAGGATCATGATGGGCCAAAAAGTCGCAATATGTAAGCCATATGATGACCCATGTGGCTGACGACTTTTTTTTTACCCAAAATTGATGAAACGAAAAGGGTTTTTAGAGGAGATTCTCAACTTTCCACCAATATAAATTATGCTTTACTTTGAATTTAATAAATAATTATTATTCATTTTCTATTAGAATTATGAATAAAGTCTTGATTGATAGGCTAATTGAAAAACATCTATAGCTTTCAAACGGTATCACATTTTTTGAATCCGAAACATGCTTCGCATACTATAGGATTAAAAAATAATAATTTGAATTTCATGAATTTTTGACCAAGTTAAGGTGGTTAGACAGGCGAGCTTTTATATTTTTTTTAAGTTGTAATAAAAAAATCATAATTAATTATTTACTTGGAAAAAAATTATTATAAAAATGCATCACATCGCGACATGAGTCCTCTACTTATATCTAAAATCTTATAAAAAAATATTATCATTTTATTGTGGTTAGGGTGGTCAGACAGACACCTACTTCTTATTTTTACCCTGAAATTTAAATACTACTACATTGAAATTTCAAATTTTCACCAAATAGATTTTCTTTTTTTAAATAAAGGTCTAGTAGTTTAGAAACTACATTCAATTTTCTATAGATTCTTTTTTTACATTTTTTTGAAATAATATAGATAACTTATTCAAATTTTTACGTCAAGTTGTCTAACTCTGATTTTCTATCTTTTTATTGCCACTTAAGGGCCTGTTTTTTTCATGATGATCCTGCACATACCCTCTAGATGGATATTTTTAGATGGATGGATCTAGATGGATATATATACATGCGTTAGACATAAAATGAGCTTTTTGTGAATTTTTCAATTTTATTGTTTACTATGTACACATGTATTAAAATTGCACATATAGTTGTTAAATTTTGAAATTTGTCTGTACATAGTTTACTTTAATGATGTATGCATGCAAATTATGCATGGTATTTTTTATTTTAAATGTATGTACATGTTAAATGTATGTATGTTAAATGCATGGTATTTTTTTATTTAAATGTATGTACATAGTTTACTTGATCAAGTTCAATCAATGTATATGTGTGTTTCAATTTTATATGATCTTAATATATGTATGCATGTATCATATTTAAATAAATTTGCATGTGTGTTTCAAATTTAACTATTTCTTGTAATTTTTTAAGTTTGTATGTTAATTTAGTATAATTTAATGCAGGTGCACACTTATATCTCATATCATGGATTATTTTAATATTGATGATATCATCAATCCACCAGCTCAACCACCTTCACCTCCACCTCCACCTCCCCCTCCCCCTCCCCCTCCACAGCCTATTGCATTTGATGAGGCTTGCTTATGAGCACACATAAATGATCAGGTTGGATCAATACATAATCAAATCAATGCTATGCAGAGTCAAGCATTGATTCCACCCCATGTTAGATATTTTGCATCTGCAATGCAAAACGTTGTGGATGCCATCAGGACCATTGATTCTGATCTAGATAGGCATAAATGAGACAGAGAAAAAATGAGACAATTTTATGCTGATGGTCTCTCTTATAAAGAAATATTAGACCTTAAAATAACGAAATTCCACCTAGCCCCCTACTTTGTCAACCCTGTTACTCGACAACCCATTCCTGCCAACAAATCTAGAATATCCATGAGGTGGTGCATACATCCACATATGAGTGCACATTTTTGGGATTGATGGTATATGGTTTTTGATAGTCCCCCACATGCTAATTGGGAGTGCCCATTGTATTTTTTGAGGAAATTATATGTAGATTTTGTTATGGGGCACAAGCCCAATTATTTTGATTTTAAATCATTTCAGGATATTGGTGGCAGCATGCCACAATAGAGGTTAGGGGCAAGGGTTGATCCCCAACACCCTATGCCTGCACAACCCCTTGTTGTTGCTCCTGGTCCTCCCGTTCTTGCACCTATGCATCATCGGTCTATGGTCTTGACATTAGGTTTCCTTAGTACACTCGCAGGAGACCTTGATTAGCATGCTTCTGCGATAGTGGGTGGGGAGCATAGAGATGATGATGGAGGAGTGTTCTATGGAGCTGGTCCGAGTACCACTCCAGGAGTGTCAAGGCCCATCCCACATGTATGTACCAGTTGCCATCAACTATGCTATGGACCTGATCAGGCCACACCTAGTTTGGGTGGACGTGGAGATTCTGGTGGTTCATTTGGTCACATCAATTCATTTGTAGAGTTTCTTACAAGAGGCGAACATCCCGAGGACACTGGTACACAAGTATAAATATGCATCTACACGTTCATTTTATAAGAATTTTGATGAATGTATATATCAAAGTAAAGTTTGCAATACATTTTAACAATCAAACTGTTTGGTGTACAAACTATAGTAACGATGGGGCAATCATTCATTCCACGAGTACATACATCGACACCAGTCCTAATCGGCAACCCTTATGGGGTATTTTGATTTCAATTTTTTAAATTATAAATGAAATGATTTTTAACTTGAGTTTTAAATTTATAATAGAATAACATATATGTTTGAAATATTAATGTTGGTTTAGGTGAGTCAATCAGCTTCCATGTCAATTCCACCCGAGGGGTTGTCGAGCACTCCTCCACTATCGGTCGTCATAGATCAAGGGCAGGTACATTTATATTGTAAATTGTTTAACTTACATTAGTATAGTTACAATTATGAATTTTTAATTCACTATATATATGAAATGTGCATGTACACTTGAAAATATTATAAGCTTGTGTTACATGTGTCTACATGTCTATCTAGGTTGATACCACAATCAGAATGGGCATCGGGCAAACATTAGATTCTGCAGTTACTCGTGAGGCCTCTGATTTTCAGGTTGTTTAAATAAATTTCTACACAAAATGTGCAAACTTGAATATATATATTTACCTAATTCAAGTATGTACATGCTTTAACTTTGATCTTGTAGGACTTTGTTAGTGCGACTTTCAGCCCTGACCCAGACATAGTTACACCTCCAGGAGGGCATGTGGAGCAGGCTCCAGATCAAATGGTAATTTAAAAATTTTATTATATTTAAATTCAATTATAAATTATATATTGTGAATATATAACTAAATAATTTTAAATTTCAAATTGAATATTAATATAATTTGAGCTATTACATGTTTTAAATTCTTTTTCTTTTATAGCATGTGACACATCTGGTAGTTGAGAATGTACAAACATGTCCTGCAGAAGAGGGTGCACAACCTATGGATATGGTACAATTAAAATATGATAAATTATAAATTAATTTCAATTAAATCATTTTTAATTGTAGACTTGTGCATCTAATTTCAACTTTTTTTGTTTTGTTTGTGTACATTGATTCAAAGAATGTAGAGGTTGCTTCAGGTGCAGTAGAGCATCCAAACCCAGATATGACGGTAATTTAATTTTAATATGATGAATTATAAATTAAATTGTCATTAAATTGTTTTTCATTGTCTTACATATGATTTCATCTTTCTCTTGTACAGAGTGTTTCAGGTCATCTGCATAGTCTGCATGGCACAAAGAGGTCTCTTGATTATAGAGATAATACATGACCTAGAAACATGATTTTGTGGGTTATATTTGTTTATTTTGTGGACTACATATTTTTGGTTTGTCACGTACTCTATTGGACTTTATAATTCATGGTTCTTGAGTACTTAGTTGGACTTTAGTTCATGGGTTGTACTATGATGGACTTTTTTTCATGCACTTAATATATTTACATAAATTATGGACTTTATTATTGTTTGAAATTTTAATTTACACATATACATTTATGCATTTTATGTTCATAGTCAAGATATTAATATAGGACATTAATGTGAAATTAAATATAAATGTGAAATTGAAGTTGAAATTAATAGGACATTTTAATATTTATAGTTTACAAATTTAGTGATCTCATACATGATATGTACATTCAATAATTAGCTATAATTAGTCAATGAACTTATTCAATTCACGTCAATCAATAATTAGTCAATAAATCATAATTTACGACGTCTTTAGGGGATGTCTTAAGGGTTAATAATAGAACGCCTTTAAAGGATGTCTTAAGGGTTCATAATAGAATGTCTTAAGGGGATGTCTTAAGGGTTCATAATAGAATGTATTAAGGGTTCATAATATAATGTATTAATGGTTCATAATACAATGTCTCAAGGGGATGCCTTAAGGGGTCATAATACAATGTCTTAAGGGGATGTCTTAAGGGGTCATAATACAATGTCTTAAGGGGACACAATACAATGTCTTAAGGGAATGTCTTAAGGGGTCATAATACAACATCTTAAAGATATAATTGATTTAACAATAATGTCTGCATGAAATTTAGTGATTTGAAGACATACAAGGACATATATGTACATATATGTCATCTCAAAACAATGTTTACAAAATTTGGATATGCCATCTCAAGAACATCTCAAACTCATGCCTAGAATGTACTAGGTCTTCACACCACCTAATATCAAAAAGGTACAAGCAATATCAATGAAATCATCAAAACATACATAATTTAATTTATATAAAACTAACTATATGTACACAACTCAAGTACCTGCATTTAAAAGTATTCCACATGTGTGTAGGTTGAATCCATGCATCCTCTCCTTTTTGTTTCAAAGTATGAGATCAATGCAATGATGGCTTAAGGATACAAAAAAAGGATAATAAATCAATTTAAACTATTAATGTACAAGCAATATCAATATGTAATCAAACCATGTATTTAAATATATTTTTACTAATAATTACCTCTATTTAAAAAGACAATATAAAACTTAAACTATATTTACCTGTATTTACTTATTCCATTGTACCATCTACATCCTCTCTTTTTTGCGATGCATGTATGATTGTCTCATGCTCTTCCATAGAAATTGTCCATAACACTTTATTTGCAGGTCTTCCGCGATACCGATCTAGTTTTATATTTGTTGCCACCACCAAATGTGAATAATGTATAATTTTTTTATCTGGTTCATAATCTTCGAATGCAGGTAGACCATTCTTCCTTGCTAGGTATTTTCGTAGCCAAGTGCCAAAAACCACAACCGATCCTATTGGAAAATATGAAAACAATCATCATATAAGTTCTCAAATATTTCTTAATGAGATGAAAAACTTGTTCTAAAATATTGTTTAAGGGGATCAAAAAAATTGTTATCAAAATTTGCTTAAGGGGATGTCTTAAGGGGATCATGGTACCTGTTGGATAATGATAGCCATCATCATCTTCTCGAGGTGATATTAACTTATGTTTACTCTCCACACAACAAGCCAACCAATATTATGTTTGCTCTTCATTCCCCTCAGTTGCAACAACAGCATACACATGTCCTACAAACAAAAATTGATTTAATAACTTGTGCATATCAATATAAAAAAATTAGTATTACAAAATAAATTAATAAAGAGAAATTAAATGAAATAAATTGACTTAAATTACCTTCTTGTACAAGGTTTGAAACACGTTCATAGTCTTCAGATGCAAACACTTGATCATTTTCTTCAATAGTTCTTTCATATTGATCATGTGCTTGTGAAGGTGTCAACGATCTTTGTTCCCACTTTTCAACCCATTTTGTATTTTCACATGCTTCCCAATCTCCTGAGATGCAAAACTGGCAAAAACATGCAAGCTCCCTTGTCCAGATAGTCCATGTGCTTGCTGTCGAACTCCTAAATGAATGCCATTTAGTAGATCCACTAATTGTCTCACAGTCAACTCTAGGTACAATGTTATCTTCTTCAACCAACCAAAAGAATCGATGAACTCTAGAGTACTCACTCAAACCAGGTGTAGATAATATTGTATTACACCAATCGACAATCCCACGTGCATCTTTAAATTTTACTGCATCTTCAAATTTTAATTGTTCTCTAGCAAGAATTCTTTTGACACACGCACCAACTCCATCATGTTCTCCTTTACCATGCCTAGCTTCAAAAAAACTCCATATATGTTGGACATTAAGTTCTTTGTGAATCCTACTTAACCAATAGAACATTCGAGCATTTTTTAACTGCCCTGTACAATTATCTAACCATATGAGGTGTTCTTTCATATGGATTCCTCTTTCTCTTAATTTTTTGTAAAATATACTGAAACAATATTGAACAAACTCTAATGAGTGTAATCGGTTGTCACTCAAATAAAAATGATACTCCCTCAGAACTTTTCTATCATCCTCAGTGCTATTATTTGCATGTCTATAAACAATATGGACAAACATAGCTACTTGCACTAAATTATAATACTGTGATTGAATTTCCTCTTGCGGAGCTACAGTATAATTTTTTGCAAAATCAACCACTAAAAGTATAGTACCAATTGGAAATGTGTTTCTACATGCACGAAATTGGCCATCAAGCCATCAAGCATGTTGAGAGTGCATGATATATTTTGGTACTATCTTATTCTTAAATTCACTCATGAATGCATACACACTAACTTTTTCTGTAACTAAATCACAACACTTTCCTATTTTTCCATCTTTTAAAGAATAGTGAACATTCTTAAATCTTTTAACTTCTACTAATTGTTGTCCAAAATAATTATCAACACTTTCATGCATACAAATTCCTAAGAATGAAAGGTTTCCACAGTCAATGCATTGTCTAGAAATACAAGAACTTAAATAAAACAATTTACCATTAGATCTTTCACAAAACAAACTTGAAATAAACTCCCTTATTGCTTCAGGTGGCATATTAATACCGTATTCTTGTATAATCATGTTAGTATAAGGTACAACGTATATATCGAAAAAAATCATAAAAATAACGAAATTGAACATGCGTTTTACAACAACAAGATATTCGTTGCTTATTAATTTTTACATACCACGGTTTACATTTTTCAAAAGACCTTTGACTTATTTTAATATTACTGGGTAACACTAAATCACCACAAAATTTTCTATAAAATTTAGTTTGTGTTGTATCTAATAAGTGTTTTGGGTGAGGATCGTGAACTTTGGACCCCACCCTTAATTTTAAAACATCTCTAGCATTATATGAAACCCTAGTATTTTCATGCCAATATTTTTCAATCAAATATTTAATTTCAACATTCAATTTCATATCAGACCTCGGGAGTCGACCACTGAAACTCCAACATTGGTTGATAGGATCATTTTCTATAATTATTCTTCTTTTTGCCGCTCTTAGCAATGTTTTAGGATGTATTTTTAAAACTTCACTAATATTTCTTACCATTATTTTATTCAAAGTTTCTTTTATTAACTATAGCAGTTGTTATAGCTCTTCTTACTGCATTTTTATCTTTAGATCGACTATTTTTTCCAATCAATTGAATGGCACTAGCAACAATACACATAGCATGTTTCAATGATTGATCTTTTCTATTTGGTTTAACAAAAATGCCTAACCTTTTCATTATTTTCCTCATTTTTTGCATTCTCATCAATTGCATCATTAGTTGACATTGAATTGTAAGTTTTTTATGATAAAAGAATTCGTTGTATATTTTATTTGCATGTGTTCTTATCTGCCTCCAAGAAATTTGACCAGGAAGATTATCAAAAACACCACTTTCAATTTTTAAAAAAGTATTTTCATTAAATTCAACATCACATTCTAGATTTTCATCTTCATCTTCATTTTCATCTTCAATTTCATTTTCATTTTCAACTTCAAAACGATTTACATTTTCATCTTCATTTTCATCAACAAAACAGTTTTCATTTTCATTTACATCAACAAAATGGTTTTCATTTTCATTTACATCAACAAAACGGTTTTTGTTTTCATTTCAATAACAAGATTATTCTCCATTTCATTTTCAACAAAAGGATCATTCTCACTATCATTTTCAACAAATTCTATAAAAGTTTCATTTCTCTGAATATTATCAATGTCAACATCGTTAAGTCCAGCATCTTGTAAAATTTCTACATACGAATTTACAAATTCACTAACATGTGGATTTGAAGACGTACCTGGATTTGTGCATATTGAAACATTATCCATAGCATTGAAAGAGGGATTTGAAGACATAGTAGGACTTGATTGTATAATCATATTCTTCTCCAAATTGACTTCTTGCAAATTCGCTTCATCTACAACCATGGTCTCCTCTATGTTTGCATCTTCAATAGTTGTGGAATTGGATGCTCCCCCATCATTCATTGATTTAATTCTCATTCTTCTTTCTCTTTGTCTCTGTCTCTCTTTTTCTTTGTTTGCTTCAATTTCTTCAGGATTCAATGTATTCCTCCTCTTATTACAAAATTTATTTCCCATGATTATAAAATTCTCAAGCACAAATGAATGTAAATAGTGAAATTCTTCAAAAAATTCGATTCAAATTGGAAGTTGAAGACCTAAAAGGACTAAATATTTCCTCTTGTGTTCCTCAAAACAAGTAGAAAACTAGCACAATTCTACTTTAAAACTAATTTCTTCATGCCTCCTTTGAAAAAAATTATCAAAAAAGCAAGTCACCACCTATAAAAAAATGCTCAATGAAAAAAATAGAGCAATTTTACTGTTCTCGGTCGTACATGTGAAGTTGCAAACTTCACAATAAAAATTGATAGTATTTAAAAAA
>VCHN02000255.1:0-47836 GCA_007115665.2 Sequoiadendron giganteum
CATTGCTTCATTTCCATCATAACCATCAGAAAACGCTAGAATGGTTGTCTCTTCATTATTATCCTCGTAACTGCCATCAAATGTTTTTATGTACACGGTGAAAATGCCGCTGTAATGGAACACCTCTTGGTGTAATTATTGTAGTTGATGAAAAATTACAAAGTGTGGTTGCCACAAAATGTGACAGCATAATACCTTCATGTTGACCAAATACTAAGCGTTAGTTGTGACTAGGGGCATTGAACAACATGTGTGGTAGGATATTGATGTATGTACAATGGTTGTACGATTGTGATAACACCTAGCAAACTTGCAACTGCAAAAAGGTGAAGCAATGCAGAGTATGACAATCTCCAATTGGTACGATGATTGGTATAGAAGCAAGGTAGTATATCAATTGAAACTAGCAATTTCTCTGCCAATCCTCCAAAATACTCCTCTAATGAATTGGAAGCATTAATGAACAACAAGCTTATTAACACAAATGTGATTTTAGGATGAAACCTCCTCAAAGGACAAGAGGGTTTCTTCCTCCAATCCTATAGTCCAAGGCTTTTTACCCTCTAGTGCAATAGATGAACACATATGCTCAAGATATAAAAAGGTTTGATTTCATAAGTATTGGATGCTTTACGTTGAGCAATTCTCTTTCTTTCATAAACTCCATTTTGGCCTTTTTTAATTTGAATTCTCTTTTCCCTTTGAAAATTCCCTCCAAAGGCATTCTCTTAAAACACTTTAATAGAATATTATATAAGTCCTTATTATGCCTCATTTGAACAACCCAATTTATTATTATAATGTTTAAGTTGTCCTTTTACAATATTTTAAAATAAAGTTACTAGGACCAACTTAAAATATTATTATGAATTATTTCCCTAACTTTATCCCATATCCTATAGGAAATAAAAAATATGGTATGGGTCTCCCAATTATTTTATTTCTGAAAAGGGGACATGACATTATTAAACCACACAACAACAAAATCATGTTCTTATTAGTATTGCATAAGGAGAGTTGGTCACACTCAAGGAGATGTCCCCTTATTAGACATCGCCAATAGAGTAGCAACCAGGGGTCACAAAGTTATCATTATTTATTCTTGTTTTCTCATTCTACCCCATGGCTAGGGGTCATCAATTTCCTATTGTCTCATTCACTTGCTGTAGGACATGGGAACATAGGGGGCCATCTACTTGTTGACGTGTGTTTTATGACCACACCAACACAAAATAAAATGTCCAACGGTCACTCTATTCTCTCTTGATCAAAGTGTTCTGCATGCTAAGATTGCGTGAAAGTTCATGCATTCGACTCCAAGGTTCCTTTTATTGCAAATAGACTCAGTTGGTTGATGTGAATATGCTGGGTATTCCAAGGGGACTTACGTAATTGTTCAACTTCGTGAAGCAGATGAAAGATTCGACTGATTTGACGATGAGGCTCTGATTCCTAAGTTAACCGAGAAAATACTGAATTAAAGGAAAATGGGTAGGAATTCTACGATCTATTTCAAAAAGGTTGAATGTGAGGATTAGCTTCAACAATCTTCAAACCAAACTTTGTTTCGCCTCCCCTTCGGACAACTCTGACAAAGTTGGTGCAATCTTCAAAGGATGAATAAGATATTCAAATTATGATTCAACATGTGCACCCCATCACAACGATGCAAGTGAACACATACGAATCATAACCGAAGTTAATTACTGAAATTCCAGTTGACCACGTAGGGCAGACTTACCGTCAGCAAGCTCGCTACTGGTATGGATAGAGGAAGACTTGTCCAAACTGAACACCACACTCCACAATTAACGACTACTTGCATGAAACAAAGTCTACTTTACTTTATCTACTTTGAATTGGAAAGATGAAATGGCCTTGCTAGCTACTCATAACAAAAGAAGAAATCACCAAGCAATGAAACTCTTTGTATTATGAAAAGTGTTCACAACAACCGTTTACAAAACTTTCAAAGGAAAGTTTTCTTCCCTCCTCAATCTAAGTTAACTTCTAAGCTATGCTACTTCTAAGCTCCATCTCCTAGCTATCTCTCTGATTTCTTAATCTAATCTAACATAGATTACAAATGAGGGGGGGATGCCCCTTTTATAGTTGGCCCAGTCCAACGGACGACTTAGATTGAATTACAATAAAGGGCTCAGATCGAGCCACATATGCCCTAATTAGGGTTTTTGTCCTAAAAACCGCCACAAAGAGGAGTGGGGCAATAAACGCACAAAAGATTCTTCACTCCCCACTACGAGCAATTAATGCCCACTATCTTCTTCTAGAAGATTCTCGTCCAGAAACGCGTTCCCACTGTTCTTCTTTGCCAACTCTGTTGCGTTAGGAGCAGGCAATAACACTTGGTTCAAATCCTCCTTGCAAAAAGCTCTTCTTCGTTAAGTCCTCCTGTTGCTTTCATTCCCGGATGCGTTTCTCTCTTGTAACTTTCACATTTCTTCAGCTCACTGCCTTGGGCGTATTTGCCTCGTTCTCAATGCCTTAGACAAATCTTCACTGCCGTTTCCCTTTTTCCAAAGTTGTAACATTGTCCAGGTTCATCACCTCAAGTCCTCACGCTCTGGTTCCGGTGTTCATCCTGCAAAACAAAAAGAAGAGCATCAGAACGCTTATAACATAACTTCACCTCACTTACCTGATTTCCATGTTTTGACTCTCCGGATGTGATAGAGTTCATCATTTCCAACAAACTTTCACAACTTTTCAACAACTGGGTGCATGGTGTTCATTCCATGACGTCTTCCTTGAAGGCGCATCCACACCTTGTGCCTGGGGTTTGTGCCTTGGAAAATATTTCACCTTGAGGACGCATTTGAATGCTTGATGCTCGAGCTTCGTTTCATCTTCAAATTTATCGTGCCTTAGACAAATTTCATCTCTTTCCTGTGAGTGTAGTTGACCACTTGTTGTTTTATTTTCCCTTTCCTTAGACAACTTTATCTGCTTTATAAATTCCATCCACTGCAATCTAGGCGCTCGTTTGACATTGCCAGCTGAGGCATTTTTTGTAAAACATTTCTCTGCCTTGCCTTAGAAAATTTATTTTCGCCTAGGAAATTCATTAAACGGGTGCCAGGCAAAAATTTCTATCAAAACAACATGAGCAAGGTGTGGAACAATTTGAAACCATCTCCCAGTTGGAAATGTACAGTACCCAAAAGAAAATTCCCCTTAGAAATCATAATTTCCATGTGTATTTGGACGAAGGGGTAAGTTTAATTTTTTATTATTTTTGTAAAATAATAAAAATTACTAAGGTTTATTCATTTTCAATCTTGGGCGCATCTCACACCTGCAGTCTTCATTTTCATGCCTTAGCATTTTCCTGTTTGGGCTTGATCTCCTCTAGGCTTGGGTGCATTTGGAAGGTCTAGCTTCCATTTTACCACACTTAGAAAATTTAAGCATCACCTCCTCCTTAGGCGTATTTCTCACTTTACCTTAGAAAGGCCTTAGAAAATATTAAAACTTTGTTAACTCACCTTGTTACCTAGGGCGTATTTTGACCCCTTATGCATAATGTTTCCTCTGCCTTAGGAAATATTCTTCAAGCTTTTATTACCTTGGGCGCATTTCATACTTTGAGGAGGAAAATTTACACACCCTAGAAACTTCTACCTTTCACTTAGAAATTTTCCCAACTTTATCATCCATGGGCTACACGAAGGGGGGACATTTAATTTTTCACTTGAAAAATATTTCATCACTTAGCCCACTTCATTTAAATGTCCCCGGAAATTTTCATATTCATTCATATCAAGGCGTATTTTTCTATCTAGTGAAATGTTTGTTTCACTTAAGAAAAATTTTCAACATTTTCTACCTCTTTGATATTTTATTTTCCCACGCCCTCACTTCACACACTTAGTAACAAATTTAAATCCTCACTCCTTGGGCGTATTTCCTTCTCATTCAATTTTAAATTTCCATGCCTTAGGAAAATGATCCTTAATTCCTCTTCATTAACCAAGGGCGCATTTAAATGTGCTCACTTTTATTTCTGCCTTAGGCATTTTTAAGCCTCCAGCAACCTTGGGCGCATTTTGATGTGCAAGCTTCTCATTTTGCCTTAGAAACTTGTTCTAAGTCTTCGTTCTTTGAGGTGGGCGCATTTCACTAGGGGAGCATTCATTTCATGCCTTAGAATATTTTCAAAGGCTTTCACTCCTCCTTGGGCGCAAATAGGCCAGCTTACTTTTATTTCCATTGCCTTAGAAACTTTTTCACCATATAGCCTTTGCTGGGCGCATTTGAGAGGTCTATCTTCAGGTTCAGCCTTAGGAACTTTCTTAACACATTACATATCACATTGGGTGCATTTAGTGTGCAGCTTGCACTTTATGACTTAGAAATAATTCCTAGACCCTTGCTTACCTTGGGCTCATTTTGAGGGGGGAACTTCCATTTTTTTTTAGACTTAGAAAAATTTGTTCAAGCCCTCATACTACCTTGGGCGCATTTAGGACCCCTTGCTTTGATTTTCAACACTTAGAAATAATTTTGAGTGGCTTTCACCTCAAGGGCGCATTTCCACCCTTGAGCTTCCATTTTTGAGGACTCCGAGTATTTCTTGATGCCACCCTCTTCCTTGGGCGCAAATGACCCCTTGTACTTCCATTTCCATTGCCTTAGAAACTTTTTGAAGTGGATTTCCTAAGGTGGGCGCATTTGAGGGTAGAAGCTTTTGTTTCACCATACTTAGAAATTTTTTTTATCTCCACCTCATTCAAGGGTGCATTTAGAGGGGTAAGCTTCTGTCTTGTAACTTGCATGTGCCTCAGAATTTTCATCTGAAGTGTTGAGGAGACTTCTGGAGGTGGCTCTCGAATACTTAGCCAATTTTTTTAGCCTGCTTGTCCTCATTTTCTATTTTTAGTAAATTCTGGAGGTATGTGCCTCTTCATGGCTTTTCACCTGTTCTGAACCTAGAGTCGACATGGTGTGCTTCTTGTGGCCTTGCTACCCTATTTATACCTGTTGCCCGAGCTTACCTGCTATTTTTAGCAAACCCTAAAATTCATAGACCTCTGCAGCTCTAATTGACCTGAAATTTGCTAGGCGTGATCCTCATTGGTTGGTGAACCTGTTCACACCTGTCCCTTGTGCTGACCTGCTATTTATAGCCATGTTCTGGAGACAACTTACTATAAATAGTAAGTGTTCGGATTGAGCCCAAATTTTACTAGTAGATAGCCTGAAGGATGTTGATCGCAGTGGGATATCTTCGTTTTTTGAAATTCTGGCTTTTTACCCCTTTTTTTAGGCATCGAAGCTGGAAACCCTAATTTGATATGCATGTGCCCCGAATGACCTCCATTTGACTTTATTTCTGCTATATGCTGCTTTGCTCATGAAACTGAAGTGTCGGGTGACTGCTGGGGTGAACTTGCTATTTATAGTAAGCGCCTGAAAAGTGATCCATTTGATGTCAGATGAGTTTGCATGTCACAGTGCCCGTGGGATCTCAAAAAACCTAGAAAAACCCAGAAAACTGGTCAACGTGCTGACACTGGCTAAAAATAGTAAATCCCTGAAAACTGACTCATTCTGTTTGCATGTCATACCACTGCGAAGCTCTCACAAAACCCACATGGAATATCCGGACATGCACTGAAAATCTCTGCATGCAAACCCTAAAAATAGCCTCTGAAGGCTGAACTGCTGAAAGTCCTTGTCTCGGTTTGCATGTCACACCATTGCGAAGGTCTTGAAAAACCCAGATATATTCTCCAATCATGCATCGGAAAATCATGTGTTCAAACCTTGAAAATGGCCTCTGAAGGCCGAACTGCTAAAAATAGCCAGTTGTCTGAATCTGTTCAAGTTTCAAGTGTAGGCACTCTAAAGCTGCCCAAAAGTGTTGATGCATTCAAAATCCCAAAATTTCGAGGAAAAGGCCCCAGATTGAGTACTTACTAAAAATAGTAAGCTGTCAGATTTCAGTAAGACTTTAGTGGGATCCTGCCATGAGCTCTTTGATTGCAATGCCAAGCTCAGATGTCAATTAGCCAACTCAATTCAACTTCAAACTGTCCTGAAGAATGAAACCCTAACTTCGCCGACAACCAAAATTCCAAATTAGGTCAAATATGGAGACATCCCCGGAAGAACAAAAAGATCAAAAGAGAGAGGGAGAGACAAAACAACCCAAAAACCAAAGCCAAAAGACCAGAATGGAGCAAAAATTGGGGGTCCCCATTTGGCATGGGGTGATGTGTGAAAAGGTCACAACACTACTCTTAGAGCTAGTGAATGTTGGCCCATTTATATGATGATTTGCATAGATCTTTTGATTCGATAAGGACTTCTCTCCGTGTTGCAACACTCTTGCAATGTTGGGGTATATGAGCACATTGGCATACCATGTCCCCCTAGGATTTCTATTTCCTTTGGTGCAAATAGGCCAGTTGTTCATTTCACTTGTTTAATGAAATATTGAAATAAGAAGAGAAAATTAGAATTGTGGGCCAACCACAACTACTATTCAAGATTGCCATGCATGATCAAAGAATCTGATTACAAGAGGCCATGCCTTTTTCCATTTTAAGTTTGTTTTTGGGTTCCTATTTGCTCTTTCAAGTACTCATGCATTACCACCTACCAATTGGATCATGTAAGAGAGGAAAGTGATTGTCTAAAGCTGGGCGCAAGAAACTAGGCTAAGCCAATCTCTTTGTGAAGAGAAAGAGATTTGCTTGGAATAAAAAGGTTAATATGTGTAGATGAAGTTCAATTATCTGCAACAACAATAAATGGTGTACAATTAATATGCATGGTATAACTTTTAATGGATTCACTACCTTATTTGTCATAATTAGATATCAATAATACCTTGAAATAGAGTCTTAGATCCTATGGAATTGGGGAGTTGGTGATTGAATGATTGAGAAGTTGGTTTTATTGGAGAAAGTCATAGGTTCAAAATCTATAGGGTATTTATTTCAAGAAGTTAATATTTAGAAATCCTATTATTATAAGATATCTCTTTGTCCATTGTACGGACATGCGGAACCTTTGGTGCATTTGAAATGGCCACATGTAGTAATTGTGCTCTTGGGGTAGTTTCATGCATGTATTGCATTGATTGGGCTTTCAAAGAATCATATGCTACATTAGGTGGATAGAGTGTAACATTGTCAAAGAGAAGGTTGGAGGAATCTTTACTATCTTGAGCTAGCTTCTCGCTTACAGATGGTTTGTTACATGAGAGGCACCAATTCTAATTTGTGTCCCTCCTTGGAACAAGAGGGGCTTGGTGATTTTGTAACTATCTTGAGTGTGGAAGTACACACTTTGAAGATAGGTAGGGATCTAGCGTAGATGAAGGTCAGCATGGCTGCTTGCCTAGATAGTTCAAGAGTTTCCGGATCTTGGGTATTAGACCCTTATGAGACTCTTGAGACAACTTGATGGAGCACACGGGTTACGAGGTAGCTTGATGGATTTCTACTTTGTCCAAGAACTATTTTCAAAGAGAATCTTCTGATGAATATGTGGTTTTATTTGGTTTTGATGTAATAAGGGTGGGTGGGGGAATGCTTGAATATTACATTTTACCATACTAAATATAGGTTTAATAATTTAAAGAAAAAAAATTGTTAGCATCAAAATCAAACAAATGTTAGTTATGTGGAAGTTGGTTGGGTGGATAAATTTTGTATAGGGAACCACATGCTTTATAAGCCAATGCATATAAATGTAAAATTATCCCAAATGAATCAATAATATAAATTTCTACATATTCAGAGTTATAACTCTATATATTCATAGCTTAATAATCTCAATTTTATGCTTTTGATTTCAATAGATTTTCTAATATAGGGTGTCCCCATGATACCAACAAAGCTGATAGCACATGCTGGTCATTTTGCCCCTCTTTTGATCTAGTAAGTTGCAGTTGCAGTTGGGAAGCTTACATGAGTGTCGTGATAGAGTGTGCATGCATAGAGATAGAGAGAGACACAACATATGCTTAGAGGGATAATGCTAGGGTTGAGAAGGATACCATTGTGGTAGAGAAAAAGAGAGTCTAGGTCCATAGAGATGATAGTTGAACATAGAGAGGTAGGTTAGAGGCCAAGCTAACATAGGTAGAGGCCAAGGTCATGATGCTTGCACCAAGAGATGTGGTCATTACTATAGTTTGTAGTAGTTGCAAATGGCAAAGAGATCCAAGTAAGACACATGGAGATATTCAACCTCTATTAGGAGATTGGTAGACTCTAGGGCATTATGATTGGTTTATAGGAAAGGCTTGGTCGTGGACAAGGACACATGACAGTTGGAGGAGCTAGGTAGGGAGGGGTCATCTAGATAGTTTCCTCTTGAGTGATTATGTGTTTGTCATGATTATTGTTATTTTTAGAGACTTTATGTATGGGCCTTTTTTAATTAAATGAACTTTGTTGTTGAGATGGATTTTGTTGCAATTGGTTGGTAACATGGGTTTTTCTTATGACATGGATATTGGGTTATGGTTTTGTTTTTAGTATATGGCATTTCTTGCTTAGACATTATGATATGTTAGGTTGGGTCTCTCTCATATTACATGGACATACATATGATTTTATATTTAGTTTATGATGTTTATGTTTTTCTATAAGGTTATGTATTTTCTATATGGATGTGTGTGCATAGAGATGATATAGCATTGATAATTTAGAGCAAATATTATGATTAGGTAATCAATTAACATGATATGTCATAATGGAATCCTTATAAGATGCAACAAACAATGCCTTGAAAGGAATCCTATAATCATAAACCAACTTAATCACACTATTTTTATGATGGAATGAATAAGATGTGCCTTTAAAGCTAAAATTAGTATGAATCATGGATATGAAATGTTTGCCTTCGTATTTTCATTCTTCTATCCATTGTTTCATATCATCACACATGTAACCATTATCCATATGTTGTTTGTTTCTTGTAGAATTATTGGTGTTCATTTGCCTCATTCATGTTTTTGAAGTCTTTTATTATTGGTGTTTGTCTACCTTGTTCTTGTTTTCAAAGTCCTTTGCCTCAATAGCCAATATTTTGCATAATTTTTAACTATTTTAGTGGAGGAGAGGAGAAGAGTTAGTAATAGAAGTGATACCCTCCAGGTCACTATCACATACATAAGTTGTTTTCTCATCATTATAGGCTTCAACTTGTTTTCCATAGATAGATAGATTCATGCAAAGATATAGAATGTTTTTGATTGATTAAGCAGGGAAAGGGCCCTGATCCCTTACAAAGCAGCAAAATAGTCTAGAGAAACAGCTACCTGACAGAACAAAAAAACATAGGGAAAGCAGAACAGAAGAAGAACCAATTCCCCACACCCAACCAACCAAAACCAATATCAACCTATACCAACCGCATCAAAAGATATTAACCTATCAAGGATCCAATAAAGATTTAACCAGTCCATATAATCATCGAACCACAAAATGAGGTTATATAAGCATAACCTATAAAGAGTACCCAACAAGTTCATGATGTTCATAACAAAAATAAAAGTTAAAATAATATAGATCAGGGATATCGAGCCTTTGCCACAAAAAGGCCTAACAGGAGAGCCAAAAAATCATGTGACAACAAGCATTAGAAAGCAAAACAAACTAAAACCAAGGATTAAACATCCTCAATAAGGCTCCACGCCTTCTTCAGGTCCTCCACCGAATCTTCAAGGCTGTCTTTTATCTCCATCTTTCCAAACAAATCAGCATCATCCCTATTCTCTTTTCTCCTCTGCTGTTTCTTGATTTTACCCTGTCTCGAGATTGTAGCCATCACCGCTCTTTTCATCACCGTGCCCATAACCTTGCACATGTTCAGCACAACATTCTCAAGAACCTGAAACCTGTTAGCATTTTCATCTTTCTGCATTGTTTTCTCAATAAGCTCCATCCTTTCTTCCAGCCTTTCCATTCTTGTTTTCTCCATGTCTATGTGTTTATCTTTCGAGCATTCGTCATTACCAAGGTCATGTTGGCCGTGCCTTTTATGACAGCGCCAGCACAGAATAAAGTTGTCCAACGGTCACTCTATTCTCTCTTGATCAAAGTGTCCCACATGCTAAGATTGCTTGAAAGTTCATGTGTTCGACTCCAAGGTTCCTTTTATCGCGAATAGACTCGGTTGGTTGATGTGTTTTGCTGGTTATTTCAAGGGGACTTACGTAGTTGTTCGACTCTGTGAAGCAATTAGGACATGAATGATTTGGCAATATTGTTCTGGTATCTAGACTGACTCGGAAAATGCAGAATTTAAAGGGGATAGGGATAGGGATTCTACAAATCTACTTCTAAAGGGTGGAGGACGAGGATCGACTTAAACAATCTTCAAACCAAACTTTGCTTTGTCTCCTTTCGAACAACTCCGACAAAGTTGGTGCAATCTTCAAAGGATGAGAAAAGTGTTCAAACTATGACGCAACATGTTCATACCGTCAATACGACGCATACAAACATATGAACCATAATCGAAGTTAAGTGCTGATACTCCAGTTGACCACGCAAGGCGAACTTACCATCAGTAAGCCCGCTAGTGGTATGGATGAAAGAAGATATGCTCAAATCACAACGCCACACTCCACAATTAACAACTACTTGCATGAAATAAAAAATCTACTTTACTCTATCTACCTTGAATTGGAAAGACGAAATGGCCTTGCTAGCTACTCATAACAAAGAAGAAATCACCAAGCAATGAAACTCTTTATATTATGAAAAGTGTTCACAACAACCTTTTACAAAACTTTCAAAGGAAAGTTTTCTTCCCTCCTCAATCTAAAGCTAACTTCTAAGCTAAATGCTATATGCCTTCTACTCTCTACCTCTGATCCAATTCCAATTCTAATCTCTATCTAATATCTTACAAATGAGGGGGGATGCCCATTTTATAATAAGTCCAATTCAGTGGACGGTTTAGATCGAATTACAATGAAGGGCTCAGATCGAGCCACCTATGCCCTAATTAGGGTTTCTGCCCTAAAAACCGCCACAGAGAGGAGTGGGCAATGAATGCACAGAATATTCTCCACTCCCCTGCAGGAATCATAATGAGCAATTAATGCCCACTATCACCATCAAGAAGATCCTCATCCATGAGAGCGTTCCCACTGGCCTTCTCCCGGATAGCAAACTCGATCAACCGGGCCAATACTGCTTCAACCTCCTGTGCAGAGATCGGTGTAATATGGTTGAGCTGGAACTCCAAGACTGCTATCGTCTGTCCGTATCTGGTGTAAGATTTCCTCCATGTCACTAAGGCGTCCTGGGTATGCTGAATTATACTAGAGAACATGGAGACATTCTCAAAGTCATCCAGGACAAGTGACCTCGCAGCTGAGAAGAATGGAGGCAGTCTACTTTTCAAGCCATCAGTAGTTATCTCCTCTGGGACCAACTTTCTAGCAAATATGGCTTCTAATGTATTGAGGACTCTCCCCAAGATGTTGCCCATTGCTTCCCTCACTTTAGCTGAATCTGCCCTTGCTGCGTCGTGAAATCCACGGCCTGTGACCACCGAGGAGTACCAATTGGTGAAATCATACCTATCACCTCTCTGAATTACACCTCCATCCACCAAGGTTTCTAGAGGTATATGCATCAAAGCCCCCAAGCGAAGTACAGTCTTCGTTTGATAGATGCGAGTATCACCCCAGGCCTGATCTACTATATCCATCCGTGCCAAAATACTTGAGGCCTGTCGATAAGCATCGGCGAGGTCCTCCATGAATTTCCCTGTCTCAGTATGAACACAGCTAACCCACTTGTCTGCCTCCGTTTCCATTTTCTTCAAATCCTCTAAGGCAACAACTGACTCCTTCGGAAGCTCTGATGGACGTTCCACTGCTGGGTTTGCTGGTTCACCTGGACGTGCTAGATTTTGCATGTATCCTATCAAGGTTTTGTGCTCCTTCTTCAATTTCTTATGCTTCCCCTCCGTGCGGAGCAACTGATCCTTCAATGCCTGATAGGAGTTATCGAACTCCTCGATAACTTGGGCTCCCGTAGGACGACCCAACTCTACTGTGGTGATCACGTAATTTTCAGGCCTCTCCTCGGTTCGATCACAATCTTCCCTCGGAATAGCCACCTGAAGCGTGCGAGAGCCTGACTCGTCAGTCGAGATCTTTGAAAACTTTTGGGCCTTTTTCTTCTCTGGTGGTGCACTGATCCTCTTGAGGAACTCTTCCATCTCAATGGCTGGATCCGTATCATCCTCGGGTTCTCTCCTCATTCTGTCGGAAAGCCAATCAGGCACTGTCTGCTGTGGATTACAAATGACAAGGGGTTGTTCTTCTGTTGCCTCCATCTCGTGCACTTCCTCTCTTCTTGCACTGGTTTGCTCGGGCTCATCCTCCTCTATAAGCTGGGTATCTCCTGACCCTTGGGTCCCTTGTTCTGTGTTTTCCTCTTCTTCCAAAGCCGTGTCCAACATCTGCCGAAAATGGGTGTCGGCCATTGTTTCCTCTTCCTCCTCATGTTGGCCGCCCCTGGATAGACTGACACTAGCTGATTCCCGGGCGTTGGGATGATCTACCTCCTCAAGTCCCTGCTCTTCCTCTAATCCCGCCCTCTGATCGGCAAATAATGAAACCACTCTCAAACTCGAAGACTGAGTTTGTGAGTGCACGGGTGATGCTTGTTCTATCCTCAACGGTATCGGTTGGGTTGGCACTTCTACTTGTGCCCTCGATGTCTGAGCAATTTGTTTCCCCTTTTTTACCGATAACGACCTTGGGTCACCCATCAAGCTATAAGTAAGGGCGATCGACTTGCTCTTGAGTCTGCATACATGTCTGTCGACCCAAGTCCTGGTAAAAGTCATCACCGGGATAGAAAGCGTGTCCAAGTCCATGATCTCTGGCTCAGACCAATCAGGTGGTGGGACAGGAGTATCTCTAACTGAACCATAGTCGGGTTGCATGACGTTGACATCCTCCTCCACCTGGTCGGGAACTGGGATAATCTCACATTCTCTAATCAACTTGAGAGGAAGTCTGGAAAACATCCTTCTTCTTATCTCAGCCTCATCCATTGCATTTGCCCAAAAGTCCTCCAGATGAGCTCTGTGCCGGTATTCAACGTTCTGTATCATCCGGATGTTCCTGTAAGGATCGAAATCCTGCCTGCCTGTGTGATATGACAAATGATAAGATTGCAGCTCGTCCTCTGCCTCTCAGGTTGCCTGCAAAGAGGGACACACCTCAATGGAATTCCCCATGGTGATAGGGAAATCAAGTCCACCCTTCTTTTTCCTTTTCTGAATCTTATCGTAGGCAATCAATTGCCTAGATACCTCAAGCATTACTATATGATCAGTGGGGTATCGTGGTAACCGATACGGATACGAAGTGAACCCCTGCAGCCTAATATATGTGAATTTCGGGAATTGGATGAGCCAATACCCATATTCCTCAATCAGTGTCTGTGCTTCTTTAGATATTCTCTGCTGCGTCCTCTGCTGAAGCGTCCTCGCAATGTGCATTGTGAATGCATCATTTGCTCGTTTATAGTTGGCAATGTTAGCTAAATGTAGCTGTGTGCAGGCTTCGTGGATTTTGAATTGACCAGGGGCATAGCCGATTGGCTCCTTGTACGAAATCCCTCTATACTTAGTCATTCTGGCCAACATGTAAATTACATATGAGCTCATGTAGAAAGTCTTCGTCACCTTCAAGCTCCTGAATTGCTCATCGATGTGGTTGCTAATCATCCTAGCCCAATCGACACACTTTTCCTTCAAGATGAACTTCGATGAAATTAGAACATCAAGGCTTCGAAAATGTATTTTGTGCACTCCATTCACTCATTTCGGCATCATTATCAAATCACAGTATTCTTGTTTCCCGTCCTCGGCAATTATCTGCTTTGGGAGCTTAGTGCGGGGTGGCCTCGGCTTCTGCATCCAAACTCTGTTGATGACTGCAGTGACTCTTTCGAAAGAGGAAGAGTACATCTTGTCTGCCCTTTTGTTTGTCCTGTATAACATCTCCTCGGCGGTTGGAATCCCAAATGCCTCTCCGTCAGCATCCGGTGAAGTTGGTGAGCAATTTACGGTCACGGAGAGACAATGGAATCCCTACGTTCTGGCTTGTAGTGATTGGCGCGCTCCATAATTAGCTCTGGACACTGAATTGCTGGCGGAAAACTAGCAGCTGCGTAGATTCCACTCTTCATTATATTATGTGCCGTGACTGATGGTTGATGGCCCCCTAGCCCGAACATCCTCGATTTGAGTGCATTTAGATTAAATGAACCAAGGTTGGTGTCATTTAATCCTGCCAACTTTGAAACTATTGCTGACTTTGGAAGAAATGGCTTAGCGAGCCTTTTAATCATTGCCTGCCGGGATGAGCCAGCCTTGCCTGCTTCAGTGTTTGCAGCTCTGCCTGCGGCTCTGCTTGTTCCTGCAACATCCTTTGCTCCGGCCATTGTATAAAAAACTTCAAGCTTATAAAGAAGCTTTCAACGACTGCACTTCCGACTGGCGAAGAAAATTGCAGCCAACTACCAACTTTCAACAATGTGGATACTTTCTCAGCACAAAATGAATTAAATCCTTTGTCTTGACTTCGTCAACCTCAGCAACTTTCAACTTCTAGCAGCTCGAATAAGTAAAATCTGCAGCAAGCTTCAACTTTCGTGCAACTTCAATACTCAGCAATTTCGAAATAAATCCCCAGCAACTCCGGAAAACAACTTCAACCTTCAACTTCGAAATTGCAGCAACACCCTTTCAGCTTTTCGAAAGAAAGAGTCTCGGCAAATGAAAATTTCTCCAGCACTTCGCACTTTCAGCAACTCAACACTCCGAAATAAAATAAACTCTCAAAGAATTTCTCTCCTCAACCACTTGGAAAATATTTCAATCTCTCAAGAACTTCTTCAGCAACTTCAACTTCGAAACAATGTGAGGAGAAATGAGAGAAGAGATCGTTTAAATAACTCTTCTCGGAGAATCCTGCTAAGTAGTGTTGGGGCTATTTTTAGCACCTTCATCAATTTTCCACTCTCTTCGTTCGGAATCTTCTAATTCAAGCGCAGTAGTG
Organism: Sequoiadendron giganteum; assembly: GCA_007115665.2. Lineage (NCBI taxonomy): Eukaryota > Viridiplantae > Streptophyta > Pinopsida > Cupressales > Cupressaceae > Sequoiadendron > Sequoiadendron giganteum. Next base: position 15,077 of record VCHN02000255.1, read on the forward strand.
GGCTAGTCGTCAGCCGATCATTATGGCAGTTGCCATTAATAATGATTCCTTCCTTGTAAAAAAATTCGAATCCTTCCTCTTAGTCTGCCAGTTAACTCTTGGTGATTTAAACAACTCGCGAGAAAAAAAAAATCACTTGACTTGATTTAAAATTCTATTTTAAAATCTCGCAGTGTTTAAATAAATTCAACTCGAAAAATTTCGTGGGAGTTGTAAATTTATTTCCAACTTTTAAAATGTCTGTCATTTAAATCCTCGATTTCATAAAATTTGCCTTAGACATTTTAAATTCTCTCATTAAAATGTTCAACTCAGGGTGATTAAAAATTATTCGCCTGCTCGAAATAATTCATCCTCTGAGATTTAACTTCCGTCAGGAAAATAATCTAGGCAAAACGAATTTCCTCTGAAAATATTAAAATTTCCCTTAGGAAATTAATTTTCAAACTCTGTTAACTCATGGGTGCATTTTAAACGGGTTCATTTGATTTTCACTTGACCCATGGAAAATATTCATCGATATCAAATCTTCCCCTTGAAAAATATTCGTCAACTTTCAACTGCCTTTGGAAAATTTTAAAATTCATCAAATCATCCTTCCAAGCCAAGGGCGTATTTTTCCCTAGTGAAATGCTATCTCACTTAGAAAAAATTTTCTAACATTTTCTCTTTTGGCGTACTTGACCCTTGGTATTTTTTATTCTTGCACCCCTCGCCCACATACTTAGAAATAAATTTGAATCCTCACTCCTTGGGCGTATTTCTTTCTCATTCACATTTAAATTTCCAGGCCTTAGGAATTTTTTAATTTCATCAACCCCTTCAAGGGCGCATTCTTACCTTGGCACTTTCGTTTTCAACACTTAGAAACTTTTTCTAAGTCCTCACTTTCAACTTGGGCGCATTTTAGATGTTGAACTTTCGATTTTACCTTAGGCGCTTTTCAACCCCCTTGACCCCTTAGGCGCATTTAACGTTGTCAACTCCCGCTTTTGCCTTAGGCGTTTTTAACCTTTAATGTCTTGAAGGTGGGCGTATTTTGACCCATGAGCTTTCACTTTGATGACTTAGAATTTTCTTTGAGGGTCTTCACTTTACCTTGGGCGCAAATACTACCTCAAGCTTTCATTTTATGCCTTAGAAGAATTTCAAGGCTTCCATTATCCTTCTCAAGGTGAGGGCGCATTTCACTAGGTGAGCTCCTATTTTCAATGCCTTAGTAGAATTTCATGTTAACCTCTCCATGGTGGGCACATTTAGGGGGTGGTATTTTCAAGTGAGGGCGCATTTCTACCCCTCCACTTTCATTTCAATGCCTTAGCCGCTTTTCTCCAGCAACCCCTTTTACACTTGAGGTGGGCGCACTTTGAAGGGTCTACTTTCATTTTACACGCCTTAGTTTATTTTCGAACTTCTCAACACTTCCAATTACCTTGGGCGCATTCACCACTTCAGCTTTCATTTTCCATACATAGGCGTTTTTACCTAACCTCTTGTTTCATGCCTTAGAAGAATTTCACTTAACAACACTTGCAAGGTGGGCGCATTTACTAGGCCAAGCTTTCACTCAAACACTTAGGCGTTTTTCACATGTAAGCCTTGACTTGAGGGTGCATTTTGACCTCTCTACTTTCATTTCAATGCCTTAGGCGTTTTCCTTGTTAACCTCTCCATGGTGGGCGCACTTTGATGGGGTAGCTTCAAGATGAAGGCGCATTTCATGGGGTGAGCTTTCAACTTTGCCTTAGGCGTTTCAATGCCTTCGTCACTTTCTTCAAGGTGAGGGCGCATTTAGGGGGGTTAGCTCTCAACTTAACACTTAGGAAAATTTTTGATACCCCTTGAGCTTATGGGCGCATTTTGCCCCTCAAGCTTTTGTTTTCACCACTTAGGAAATTTTGACTTGGCCTCACAACCTTGGGCGCATTTTCATATGCCCACTTTTGTTTTTGCCTTAGAAAATTTTCAAGCTATCAATCTGTGAGGTGGGCGCATTTTGAAGGGGATACTTTCATTTTCCCACACTTAGAATATTTTCCATGCCTCTGCCTGTCTTTGTTTATGCATTCTATTTTTAGCAAGTCCCTTAATTTTCAACCTCTAAGGCTCCGTTTTGCCTTAAAATTTCATCAGATGATCTTCTTCACCTTGTGAACCTGTTTTGCTAGTCCTCTGCCCTGACCTGCTATTTATAGTAAGTTTTGACTTTCTGACTTCAGTAGCTCCGTTTTGCTTGAAAGTTGCAACGCTTGATCTTGATAGCTTGAGTGTTACTCTGATGCCAACCTCGGGTGCAGACCTGCTATTTATAGCCGTGCCCTGACTTACTAAAAATAGTAAGTTCTCCGATTTCGCTCAAATTTTGCCAGCAGGTACCTTGAAGTGTGCTGACATGGGTGGGGTACTTTGTTTCGGCTATTTTTGGATTTTACCCCCTATAAAAGTGGAAACCCTAATTTGACTTGCATGTATCCCGAACGGTCTCCGTTCGACTTCGTTCCTTCTGCATGTCGTTCTGCTTGCTGAACTGGAGTGTTGGGCGGCTGCCAGAGTGTACCTGCTAAAAATAGAAACTGCCTGAAAAGTGACTCATCCACTGCCAGATGGTTTTGCATGTCATATTGCCCGGGGAATCTCAAGAAACCCAGAAAAACCCAGAAAACTGGTCTACATGCATGCACTGGCTAAAAATAGTAAGTCCTCAAAACTCGATCTTCTCCGCTTGCATGTCACATTGTTGCAAAGCTCTCGAAAAACCCATAAAGAAAAACCCGACATGCGTTGAAAAACACTGCATGCGAACCCTAAAAATAGCCTCCGAAGGCTGAACTCTGAAAGTGGTCGTCTTGGTTTGCATGTTACATCACTGCGAAGGTTTTGGAAAACCCAGAAGGATTCTCCAGACATGCATCTGAAAAGCTCATGTGGAAACCCTGAAAATGGCTCTTGAAGCCTGAACTGCCAAAAATAGCAAGTCGTCTGATCTGGCTCAAAATTTACGTGTAGGCAGCTTGATGTTACCCGGATGCAGTGGAACTGACAGAATTCCAAAATCTCAATAAAATAGTCCCAATTGAATACTTACTAAAAATAGTAAGTTGCCGGAATACAGTGAAAATTTAGGGGGACTCTGCTGGAAGTCTTCTGACTGCTGTACTAAGCTTAGATTTCAATTTCGTGACTCGGTTTGACCCTTAAAAGCCTGGATGGCGGGAAACCCTAATTTCACAGATTTGAACAATACTTTAACCTGGGTCAAACGACAGGACATCCCCGGAAGGACCAGAGACCAGAGAGAGAGCGAACCAAAGCCAAAAGACCAGAATGGAGCAAAATTTAGGGGGTCCCCATCTTGATGGGGTGATGTGTGAAAAAGGTCACAACACCATGGAAACTCGAGCTATATTGGAAGAGGGTGAAGACTGTGCCAAACTCAATACCATGGTAAGCTCCGCGTCCAATGACTGTGACTCTTGAAGGGCCAATTGAGTGCTCTTCAAAGTATCCATAGTCGTCTCTAGCTCATAATTGAGCTCATCAACCTCCTCTTCTTTTCCCTCCAATGCCTTATGACAAATGCAACCTCACTTGAGAAGGAAATCCCTATTTGCAAGTAGCTGTAGGTAATTTTGTTTCATAATTCCAACTGCCTCTCGAAGTGTATGGAACTCTGGGAGGGAAAGACTACTAACACCGTACTCATCTGACATAGGATTACTCCAACCATAGGTTGCCAACATCTACCGAGCAACATCAAAATGCTCCAAATCTGTAACAATCATATCATCACTAACCTTCAACTGTCCCGCTAGATGATGATACCCCTGTGACTCATCATTCCCACCCAATTCCACACTATAGTAAGACGCTGAATCCTCATCGCTCACCTTCTGATCGACAACGTCATGTGTGCTATCATCAGTGCACACATCAGCAACTAAGGTACTGCTGCTATGTACCTCAAAGGACAACTCAATTGATAAGGTAGAAGTTGTTGATATGGAAGTATCTTTACACACTTCCACCTCCAATTTAACTGCATCACCATCAAACTCATGATCCTGGGATTCTATGTCAACGCATGAATCATCAAACCTGTTCTCTAAGACCTGATTTGAAAAATCAAACTCACCATGACACGAATCCATGCCAAATTCTGCACTCTTAGTACCCGTTGTGACCTTTTTCACACATCACCCCATACAGATGGGGACCCCCTAAATTTCGCTCCATTCTGGTCGTTTGGCTTTGGTTAGTGCGTCTCTCTCTCTATCTCTGGTCCTTCTAGGGATGTCCTGTCGTCTGACCCAGGTTGAAGTATTGGTTAAGTCTGTGTAATTAGGGTTTTCATCCTTCAGGCTTATTTAAGGTCAAACTAAGTTATAAAATTGAAATCCAGGCTTAGTACAGCAGTCAAAAGGCTTCTAGCAGGGTCCCATTAAATTTTCACTATATTCCGACAACTTGCTATTTTTAGTAAGTATTCAATTTGGGCCTATTTTGTCGAAATTTTGGAATTCTGTCAGTTCCACCACATTCAGGTAACATCAAGCTGCTTGCACGTAAATTTTGAGCCAGATCAGACAACTTGCTATTTTTAGCAGTTCAGGCTTCAGGAGCCGTTTTCGGGGTTTTCATGTGAGCTTTTCAGTTGCATGTCTGGAGAATCTTTCTGGGTTTTCCAAAACCTTCTCAGTGATGTAACATGCAAACCAAGACGATCAATTTCAGAATTCAGCCTTAGGAGGCTATTTTTAGGGTTTGCATGCAGAGTTCTCTGACGCATGTCCGGATATTCCTTCTGGGTTTTTCAACAGCTACGCAATAGTGTGACATGCAAGCGGAGAAGATCAAATTTCGAGGACTTACTATTTTTAGCCAGTACATGCATGCAGACCAGTTTTCTGGGTTTTTCTGGGTTTCTTGAGACCCCACGGGCAATATAACATGCAAAACCATCCGGCAGTGGATGAGTCACTTTTCAGGCAGTTTCTATTTTTAGTAGGTACACTTTGGCAACCACCTAACACTCCAGTTCAGCAAGCAGAACGACATGCAGAGGGAACGAAGTCAAACGGAGACCGTTCGGGATACATGCAGGTCAAATTAGGGTTTCCACTTTTATAGGGGGTGAAATCCAGAAATTGTCAAAACGAAGCACCTCACCAACATTAGCACACTTCAAGGTACCTGTTGGCAAAATTTGAGCGAAATCGGAGAACTTACTATTTTTAGTAAGTCAGGGCATGGCTATAAATAGCAGGTATGCACCCGAGGTTGGCATCAGAGCGACACTCAAGTTCTTAGGATCAGGCGTTGCAAGTTTCAGGTCAAACGGAGCTACTGAAGTCAGAAAGTCAAGAACTTACTATAAATAGCAGGTGGCTATAAATAGCAGGTCAGGGCAGAGGATTGGCAAAACAGGTTCACAAGGCGAAGAAGATCAGATGGTGAAATTTTCAGGCAAAACGGAATTGAGGAAGTCAAGGAAATCAAAGACTTACTAAAAATAGAATGTGAGATCGAGGGCAGACAAAGGCATGAAAAATTTACTAAGTGTGAGAAAATGAGAGCATACCCTCTCAAATGCGCCCTCACCTTAAGAGATTAATGAAAGCCTTGAAAATTTCCTAAGGCAACAAAATGGAAGCATGCTAGTAAAAATGCGCCCTCACCTTGAAAGGATATGGAAAATGTTGGAAAATATTCTAAGTCAAAAGTGAGAGCACACCCTCTCAAATGCGCCCTCAAGCAAAATCCTAAGTGTTTGAAAATTTTCTAAGTATAAAATGAAAGTTCAAAGGCTGAAATGCGCCCACCTTCAAGAGGATGAAACTTAGAAAATATTCTAAGGCAAGTAAAGTAAAGCTCACCCCTTCATTTGCGCCCTCACTTGGAAACTCTACATGTTAAATGCGCTCAAGGAGGATGTTGCCTAGTGAAAAAGCGGCGAAGGCATGAAAAGAAACCCACCCCTCTCATTTGCGCCCTCACATGGAAGTAGACACGTGCAAATGCGCCCATATTGGGAGAGGCCTAGCAATACGCCTAAGGCATTGAAATGAAAGTAGAGGGGTGGAAATGCACCCTCAAATGGAAGCTCACCCCCTCATTTGCGCCCAAGGTTATAGAAGACTTTGAAATTTCCTAAGGCAGCAAAAATGGAAGCATGCTAGTGAAAATGCGCCCAAGGTTATTGGAGGCTAAAAAATGCCTAAGGCAAAAGTAGAAGTTGAGGGTATGAAATGTGCCCACTTCATGAAATTGAAAATTGCCTAGCTGGAATATGCCTAAGTCAAAATAAAATTGGAAGTTGACATGCCTATTTGCGCCCTCAAGGTAAAAGGAAGGTGATGATTGATAAAACGCCTAAGGCACAAGAATAAAAGTATGCCTAGTCAAAAGCGCCCTCAAGGAAGGTGATGATATGAAATTTTCTAAGTAGTGAAATGAAAGTAAGCACATCAAAATGCGCCCTCAAGTGAAAGTTAACCCCATGAAATGCGCCCAAGGGGGTGATGGAGTTTCAAATTCTCTAAGGCATGGAAATCAAAGCTAGAAGGCTAAAATGCGCCCTCAAATGGAAGTAGACCCCATCAAATGCGCCCTTGTGCTAGGAGTAGTTGGGCCGAAAATTGTCGAAGTCACAAAATGAAAGTAGAAGGTGTTAAATGCGCCCACCTTAAGGAAGAGCCTTGAAATTTTCTAAGGCATAGAAAATGGGAGTTTGACCCTCTAAATGCGCCCATGAAGAAGATGGGTTAGAAGGGATTTTAAGTATGAGAAATAGAAAAATGGACCCTTCAAAATGTGTCCGAGGGAGAAAGGTCGGAAATTTTCCTAAGTAAAACAAAAACTCCCTAGGCCAAATATGCCCAAGTTGAGCAAAATGATGAAAAGAGGTGAATGCGCCCAAAGAATGAAAGGACTTAATTTTATTTCTAAGTGGGTGAAGGTGAAGAGGTTGAAATAAAATGCCAAGGGGTTAAGTACGCCAGAAGTATGAAGAGGTTCAAAATATTTTCTAAGTGAGATAAATATTTCACTAGAGAAAAGAAGCCTTGATATGAATAAAGAAAATTTTCCCGAGACATTTAAATGAAATGGACACAGTGACGAAGTTTTATTTCCAAGGCGGAAGCAACTGATATATTTTTCCATGGGTCAAGTAAAGATTAAACGAACCTGTTCAAAAGGCACCCATGGGTTGGGAAGTTAAAAAATTAATTCCCTAAGGGAAATTTTAATATTTTCAGAGGAAATTCGTTTTGCCTAGATTATTTTCCTAACGGAAATTAAATCTCAGAGGATGAGTTATTTCGAACAGGCAAGTGATTTTCAATCACCCAGAGTTGAATATTTTAAAGAGAAAATTTAAAATGTCTAAGGCAAATTTTATGAAATTGAGGATTTAAATGATAGACATTTTAAAAGTTGGAAATAAATTTACAACTCCCATGAATTTTTCGAGTTGAATTCAATTAAACACTGCGAGATTTTAAAGTGGGATTTTAAACCGAATCAAGTGATTTTTCTCGCAGGTTGTTTAAATCACCAAGAGTTAACTGGCAGACCAAGAGGAAAAGTTCGGATTTTTTTACAAGGAAGGAATCATTATTAATGGCAACTGCCATAATGACTGGCTGACGACTAGCCCACTACTGCGCTTGAATTAGAAGATTCCAAACGAAGAGAGTGGAGAATTGATGAGGGTGCTAAAAATAGCCCTAGCCTTACTTGGCAGGATTCTTCGAGAAGAATTATTTAAACAGTGTCTTCTCTCATTTCTCCTCACATTTTTTGAAGTTGCTGAAGAAGTTCTTGGGAGATTGAAATATTTTCGAAGTTGTTGAGGAGAGAAATTCCTTGAGAGTTTATTTTATTTCGGAGTGTTGAGTTGCTGAAAGTGCGAAGTGCTGGAGAAATTTTTATCTGCCGAGACTCTTTCTTTCGAAAGCTGAAAGTGTGTTGCTGCAATTTCGAAGTTGAAGGTTGAAGTTGTTTTCCGGAGTTGCTGGAAGATTTATTTGTTGAAGTTGCTGCAGAGTGTTGAGTTGCAGAAATTTATTATGTGCTGAAGACCTTATTCTCGGAGTGCTGAGGAAGTTTTTTTGGAGTTGCAAAAGAGTTGCTGCAGATTTTATTTATTCGAGTTGCTGAAAGTTAGTTGCTGTTGAAGTTGAGAAGAAGTTGAAAGTTGCTGAGGTTAACGGAAGTTGAGGCAAAAGATTTAATTTATGTTGTGCTGAGAAAGTAGCCACATTGCTGAAAGTTAGTAGTTGGCTGTGATTTTCTTCGCTAGTCAGAAGTGCAGTTGCTGGAAGCTTCTTTATAAGCTCAGAGCTTTTATATAGTACGAGGTTTCGAGTTAGTAATCTATGCTGAGAGTTTTTATTTCCAAAAGCTAACTCTACGTCCGCAGTCGTCTCGGAGGCTATTTATTTTATTAAAAATCTGCAGCCTGGCTTATTGTTATTCTATTTTATTTTGCAGATGGCTGGAGCAAAGGATGTTGTTGGAACAAGCAGAGCCGCAGGCAGAGCTGCAAACACTGAAACGGCCAAGGCTAGCTCATCCCGACAGGCAATGACTAAAAGGCTCGCCAAGTCATTTCTTCCAAAATCGGCAATTGTCTCCAAGCTAGCAGGGTTAAGTGACACCAACCTCGGGTCATTTAATCTAAATGCACTCAAGTCTAGGATGTACGGACTGGGAGGCCATCAACCATCAGTCACGGCACATAACATCATGAAGAGTGGTATCTATGCAGCCGCTGGTTTTCCACCAGCAATTCAGTGCCCGGAGCTAATCATGGAGTGTGCGAACTACTACAAGCCGGAGCGTAGAACCATTGTCTCTCCGGATGGCAAATTGCTTGCCAACTTCATGCCAGATGCCATCGGAGAGGCATTTGGGATTCCTACTGCCGAAAAGATGCTATACAGATCAAAGGAGAGGGCGGATAAAATGTACTCCACCTCCTTCGAGAGGGTTGCTGCGGTCATCAACAGAGTTTGGATGCAAAAGCCAAAGCCACCTCGCACTAGACTCCCAAAGCAGATAATTGCCGAAGATGTAAAACAGGAATACTGCGACTTGATGATGATGCTGAGCCGAATAAATGGGAGTGCACAAGCCTACTTCTTCGAGCCATGGATGTTCTACTTCATCGAGATCATATTGGAGGGAAAGGAATGTGTTGACTGGGCAAGAATGATCAGTGATAACATAGATGAACAGTTCAGGAGCCTGAGGGGGACGAAAACCTTTTACATGAGCTCGTATGTGATATATATGCTGGCAAGAATGACCAAGTATCGAGGGATTACATACAAGGAGCCGATAGGCTGTGCACCTGATCAGTTCAAAATCCATGAGGCCTGCACACAGTTGCATCTAGCTAACCCTGCCAGTTACAAACGGGCTAATGATGCATTCACAATGCACATCACGAGGACCCTTCAGCGGAGAACGCAGCAAAGAATATCCAAAGAGGCACAAGCATTGATCGAGGAATACGGATATTGGCTCATCCAATTTCCGAAATTCACTTACATCAGGCTGCAGGGGTTCACTTCGTATCCATACCGGCTACCGAGGTACCCCACCGATCACATTATAATGCTAGAAATATTTAGGCAGTTGATCGCCTATGATAAGATTCAAAAAAAGAAGAAGAAGGGTGGACTTGACTTTCCTATTGCCATGGGAAATTCCACTGAGGTGTGTCCCTCCTTGCAGGCAGCTTGAGAGGCAGAGGATGAGCTGCAATTCTATCATCTATCGTATCACACAGGCAGACAAGATTTTGATCCGTACAGGAACATCCGAATGATACAGAACGTCAAGTACCGACACAAGGCCCACATTGAAGACTTTTGGACAAATGCTATTGATGAGGTTGAGATAAGGAAAAGGATGTTTTCCAGGCTTCCCCTCAAATTGATTAGGGAATGTGAGATCATTCCAATTCCCGACCAGGTGGAAGAGGATGTCAACGTTATGCAACCCGACTATGGTTCAGTTAGGGATACTTCGGTCCCACCACCTGATTGGTCCGAGCCAGAAATTATGGACTTGGACACGCTCTCTATTCCGGTGTTGACTTTCACAAGGGCTTGGGTCGATAGACATGCATGCAGACTTAAGAGCAGATCGATCGCCCTTACTTATGGCTTGATGGGTGACCCAAAGCCGCTATCGGTGAGAAGGGGATAATAGGTTGCTCAAACACCGAAAGCACAAGTAGAAGTACCAACCCAGCCGATATCGTTGAGGATGGAACAAGCATCACCTATGCACTCACAAACTCGGTCTTCGAGTTTCAGAGTGATTTCATTATTTGCTGATCAGAGGGCAAGATTGGGTGAAGAGCGGGAGCTTGAGGAGGTGTATCAACCCAACATCTGAGAATCAGATAGTATAAGCGTCAGTGTATCCAGGGCTAGCCAACAAGAAGAAGAAGATGAAACAGTGGTTGACACTTGTTTCCAACAGATGTTGGACATGACATTGGAGGAAGAGGAAAACACAGAACAGGGGACCCAAGGGTTCGGAGATACGCAGCTCGTGGAAGATGATGAGCCCGAGTAGAGCAGTGCAAGAAGAGAGGAAGTGCACGAGGTGGAGGCAACAGAAGAGTAGCCCCTCGTCATTTGCAATCCGCAGCAGACAGTGCCGGATTGGCTTTCAGACAGAATGAGAAGAGAATCTGAGAATGATACGGATCCAGCCATTGAGATGGAGGAGTTCCTCAGGAGGATCAGTGCGCCACTAGAAAAGAAAAAGGCCAAGAAGTTTTCAAAGATGTCGACTGATGAGTCAGGCTCTCGCACGCTTTAGGTGGCTGTTCCGAGGGAGGAGTATGATCGAGCTGAGGAGAGGCCCGAGAACTATGTGATCACCACCATGGAGTTGGGTCGTCCTACGGGAGCCCAAATTGTCAAGGAGTTCGATAACTCCTATCAGGCGTTGAAGGATCAGTTGCTCCGCACGGAAGGGAAGTATAAGAAATTGAAGAAGGAGCACAAAACCTTGATAGGATATGTGCAGAGTCTAGCACGTCCAAGTGAACCGGCAAACCCAACAGTAGAACATCCACCAGAGCTTCCGAGGGAGTCAGTTGTCGGCTTAGAGGATTTAAAGATGGAAACGGAAGCGGACAAGTGGGTTAGCCATGTTCGTACTGAGACAAGGAAATTCATGGAGGACCTCGCCAATGCTTATCGGCAGGCCTCAAGTATTTTGGCACGGATTGACATGGTGGATCAGGCCTGGGGCGATACCCGCATCTATCAGACGAAGACTGTACTTCGTTTGGGGGCTTTGATGCATACACCTCTGCAAACTTTGGTGGATGGAGGTGTGATTCAGGATGGTGACAGGTATGATTTCACCAGTTGGTACTCCTCGGTGGTCACAGGCCGTGGATTTCACGATGCAGCAAGGTCAGATTCAGCCAGAGTGAGGAAAGCAATGGGTAACATCTTGGAAGGAGTCCTTAATACATTAGAAGCCATATTTGCTAGAAAGTTGGCCCCAGAGGAAATAACTGCTGATGGCTTGAAAGATAAACTGGCTCCGTTCTTCTCAGCTGCGAGGTCGCTTGTCCTGGATGACTTTGAGAATGTCTCCACTTTCTCTAGTATTATTCAGCATACCCAGGACGCCTTAGCGGCATGGAAGAAGTCTTACATCCGGCACGGACAGACGGTAGTGGTCTTGGAGTTCCAGCTCAACCATATTCCACCGATTTCTGCCCAGGAGGTTGAAGCGTATTGGCCTGGTTGATCGAGTTTGCTATCCGGGAGAAGGCCAATGGGAACGCTCTCATGGATGAGGATCTTCTTGATGATGGTAGTGGGCATTAATTGCTCATTATGATTCCTGCAGGGGAGTGGAGAATATTCTGTGCATTCATTGCCCACTCCTCTCTGTGGCGGTTTTTAGGGCAGAAACCCTAATCAGGGCATAGGTGGCTCGATCTGAGCCCTTCATTGTAATTCAATCTGAGCCGTCCGTTGAAATGGGCTAGCTATAAAAGGGGCATCCCCCCTCATTTGTAATCTATTAGAATTAGACTTCAGATTAGAGCTAGAGGGTATTGGAGATAGAAGTTAGAGAGTAGAGCTTAGAAGTTAGCTTAGATTGAGGAGGGAAGAAAACTTTCCTTTGAAAGTTTTGTAAACGGTTGTTGTGAACACTTTTCATAATACAAAGAGTTTCATTGCTTGGTGATTTCTTCTTTGTTATGAGTAGCTAGCAAGGCCATTTCATCTTTCCAATTCAAGGTAGATAGAGTAAAATAGACGTTCATTTCATGCAAGTAGTTGTTAGCTGTGGAATGTGGTGTTTAATTTGAGCAAGTCTTCTCTCGTCCATACCACTAGCGGACTTGCTGACGGCTGGTTCGCCTTGCGTGGTCAACTGGAGTAATAGCGCTTAACTTCGATTGTGGCTCATATGTCCATATGCATCGTTGTGATGGTATGAACATGTTGTGTCATGGTTTGAATATTTCTCTCATCCTTTGAAGATTGCACCAACTTTGTGGAAGTTGTCCGAAGGGAGGCAAAGCGGAGTTTGGTTTGAAGATTGTCCGAATTGATCTTCACATTCCACCCTTTAGAAGTAGATTGTAGAATTCCTATCCTTATTCCCTTTAAATTCAGCATTTTCCGGGTCAGTCCAGATACCAGAACAATATTGTCAAATCTTTCATGTCCTAATTGCTTCACAAAATCGAACAACTACGTAAGTCCCCTTGGAATAATCCAGCAAAACACATCAACCAACTGAGTCTATTCGCAATAAAAGGAACTTTGGAGTCGAACACATGAACTTTCAAGCAATCTTAGCATGTGGGACACTTTGATCAAGAGGGAATAGAGTGACCGTTGGACAACTTTATTCTGTGTTGATGTTGTCATAAAAAACACGTCAACAGTACCCAATTCCTGAGTACTTTCATGTAACAACTCAATAGTAGCATCTTGCACATGTGTAGCCATTGTTGTCTCATGCTGTTGCAAAGTCTTATCACTATCGTCATGAAAATCAGAATTGTTAGCAGTGTTGATAACAACTTCTGAAATGTTGTGGACATTATTCTGTGGCTGCACAATACTATTATCCTGATGTAAAATTTTCTTATCGCCCACCACTTCAGTTTCAATCCCATGTCCATTTGTAGATTGTAGGTAGTTCTCTATTGACTTTTCATCTTTTAACCCAAAAACATCATAGAGACCTTTGGATACAACACCAAGTCCCTCATTTTTGCTTTGTGATAAGGTTCGTCTTGAGATCTTACCTTCATCCTGCTGCAAGCTATGAGCTAATCTTCGTTGTGAAGGCGTGAGTTTCCGCTGGGTGTTATTCAATATGCTCTCAATGCTGATCCTAACTCCACCATACCAGAAGTGGTGAAGCAATGCATTGGGACCCATCCAAATGGCAGTGCTAACTCTATCTCCACCTGGATCCCAAAATAAACAGAGCTCACAACCATCCATCATGAGGAGGGAAGAATATCTGGAAGCATCTGCTACGTGACATCTCTCCATAACCTTTGCTAAACTCTCATGAATGTGATATCCACTTGTGCCATCATGCCTGTTGACAATATAATCCCTCTGTAACCATGTACCCGCAAGTAGTCTCTGAGACAAGGAAGCAGCCAACCTTGTTGGATACACATTAGCATGATGGGAAACTAAATACCAATCCTGCAAGCACTCACCCGCCGACAACTGAGTAAGATACTTGCAACCACTAGTTCCATCCACTGATGATGGTAACTCTCCATCCCAAAATGGATGGCATACACTCTGAACCAATCCACACCGATGTGTCAACCAATCCTCCATGTGTGGACTAAAGGAGAAGTGATGGGTACTCCTCACTATGCAGTCGTGGTAAAATGCTCCAACCTCTGTCAATGGCTCATCACGAACAACACTAGAATCAAATGATAGCTCGTGCCTTTGATCCTGCAAATCAGACTTGTCTGATTCCTCAATAGACAATCCTTGCACATAAACTGAATTGGCATCTTCAAAATGATCATAAGTCTCATCAGCAATTGCTGATATAGAAAATTTAGAGAGCTCAAAACCCTTATTGGTCTCATATGGGGGCCTTTCTTCATGCGCATGTCCCTCAACATGATCATGATGCAACTCTACCTCATAAAGTGGATTAACATCAGACATATCAGCTTCTATCACAAAAAGTGGATTATTAGAAATATGAAAGTCACTTTCAACATTTTGTTTGGACCCATCACCCTTGTGTTCTAACTCTTTTTCATCTTCAAAAGGACTCAAGTACCTTTCCCCTACAACTGCCTTAAAAATTTGAACCTCATCATCAACAAGTAGATCTTGTAAGGTTTGATTTTTGCTCCCCACAGGATCAGCTGTATGCTGGTGATTAACTGCTAAGAGTTCATCGTAGAGGCTTCTGGATACTGAAGTGTCCTCTTGTTTCTTCTTCTCTTCGTTTTGTGATGTAGACCTCTTAAAAATGGAAGCCATACACTGTACCGCTCTGTCTAGTTTTGTAGGGTCTGAAATCAATTCATTTAACCTTTTCTAATTTGCATCCAACTCTTTTAAACTTTGTTTAAGCTTCCCCATATTCTTATCCCATTGCTTCTAGGAAATAGCCATGCTGTTCAATTGAAGCTTTTGTAGTTAAAACTCACCCAACAGGTTGGTAGGAAACCGCTCTGATACCTCTTAAAAATGGAAGCCATACACCGTACTACTCTGTCTAGTTTTGTAGGGTCTGAAATCAATTCATTTAACCTTTTCTAATTTGCATCCAACTCTTTTAAACTTTGTTTAAGCTTCCCCATATTCTTATCCCATTGCTTCTAGGAAATAGCCATGCTGTTCAATTGAAGCTTTTGTAGTTAAATTAAAACTCACCCAACAGGTTGGCAGGAAACCGCTCTGATACCACTGTAGTGTTCCAACACTCTGCTGATCTGTTTTCACTAGTGTTCCGTAGGTCTGGTTTTGTTTAAGTTTGTGTTTTACTTTTTGTGCTTTGAGTTTGTTGGCTAAATAATGCTAAAATGGTACTAAAGAGCATACACATACAATAAAAACTTCAAATAAACTAACTACTGAAACAACTTTGAATAGAATGCTCAATTTAGTGGCGAAATAGGTTTTCTTCATTACATAATAAGATGCATTCAACATATAACTTACATCAGATTTCAAGCTAACAACATCTTATATTGCATTTTAACTTACAGCCAAATATCACTGTGAATAGTGACTTGCTACAGTACCCGCGCCCAAATAAAATGCACGCAACCTTCAAATAACGAACTTCTCCCAACCAAATCCGGATTGGGAAGCCTTTTGGGACAAGGGCGCCCCTTTTGGGTGTGATTGCAGCCTCTAAGAAAAGGCGTATTTTTTCCTTTGGCTGGTTGAAACCCTCAATAAAATGCAGCTGGCTGTAGTTTACAAAAAACAGCTCCAAAACTTCTCAAAAGCGAACAACTGTTGTATAAACATCAATAGAGACTATGGCCGCTCAAAACTCCATCAAAATTAGCTCGAAATAACCTGCAACAACAACACAGGTCTCCAACTAAAGCAACCAAAATCTGATCAGCAACTTTAAGGTGGTGTTTCACACCCTCAAGCAGCTCAAGAACGAAGAACAAAGCCCCACCAGGCTCACCCACTGTAAGAAATAAGGAAACCCTAGCCTCCTTCCTCCAAGCTTCACTCCCAAGTTTTCTCCAAGCCAAAATTATTCATCCATGAAGAAATTCAAATTTTCTCTCTTGCCTTTTATAAATTTACAAAGGAAACACTGTTCATTAAAGTGAGCACTATTCACTTAAGTTATAACATTTTTCACTTTAGTAATGAATAGTAACTTTAAAATATAAAGTGACCCCTTCATTTTAAAGACACATGGTCCCTAGGCCAAGGATGGTGAAATAAAAGGTGAGTATCATTAATTTGAGCACCAGTATCGTGCCAAACACCACAATTCACCCCGCCACCATACTCTAGAGATCCACACTGCAAATTGACGACCAAGTGCCTGTTCGAGAAATCCTTTATCCATAACTATTAGCCTACGAGGGTTAGGAAAATAGGCTAATCCCCCTACTTTGATGCTCGTGAAAAAGGGGACATTACATGTGGCGGTTGGTTTGAGCAAGTCTTCTTTTATCCATACCACTAGTGGGCTTGCTGATGGTAAGTCCGCCTTGCGTGGTCAACTGGAATATTAGTACTTAACTTCGGCTGTGATTCGTATGTTCACTTGCATTGTTGTGTTGGTGTGTACATGCTGAATCATAATTTGAACATCTTACTCATCCTTTGAAGATTGCACCAACTTTGTCAGAGTTGTCCGAAGGGAGGTGAAGCAAAGGTTGGTTTGAAGATTGTTGAAGCCGATCCTCGCATTCCACTCTTTAGAAATATATTTTAGAATCCCTATCCCCCTATTCCTTTTAAATTCAACATTTCTCGGTTAGTTTAGAAATTAGAGCGTCATAGTCAAATCTTTCATCTGCTTTCAGAAGTTGAACAATTACGTAAGTCCCCTTGGAATACCTATTGTGACCTATTTCACACATCGCCCCATTGCAAATGGGGACCCCCAAGTTTTGATGTTGCCCTCTGAATTCTTGGTTTAGAGTCCTGAATTTGAATAATTTTGAGAGTCAGTTTGGCCAAGTTGTAATTTTGGACCCGTTTGTATGCTTAAACGTCATGGAAATGCTCAGAAGACCCGGTAGACGAGGAATGCCATTGCTTTTGGTCATTTCTGACACTTCCTATTTTTTAGGGATTCTGCTTTTTTGCGTTTTGCTTTTTTGATTTTTGGCATTTTTAGGCCATTCTGGAGTTCCTATTTTTTAGGGATGCTTTTTGCTTTTTCTATTTTTGGAAAGTTTCTATTTTGGGAAAAAGTTTCTATTTTTGGATCCCACGGAGCAGGAAGTCAACACGCCTCCAAAAATCATGGAAATCAAGGCAAAATGACAAAAGTTTGAAAAAAAATGGCTAAGTCTGAGAAGGGTGCCTATGAGGAAGGAATGGCAGATAGGGCATGAAGTCCGCCCTACTTTTGGCATGCCAAAGGTAGCCATTTGTAAGCCAAGGCTGAAGTCCGCCCATGGCAAGCCAAGGCCAAGTCCGCCCTTGGCAAAGAAGAAGCCAAGTCTACCCAAAAAGTCAACGGCATGAAGAGTATGAAGTCTGCCCAAGTGTAAAAATGGCAAGAGGCATGTGAAGTCCGCCCCAAGAAGGTTGGAGAAGGGTGGAAGGGTGAAGAAGTTCGCTCCAAGATGTTTGGAGGTGGTGAAATTGCAAGGAAAAGTTGCCATATGTTGAATTAAATGGCAAATTACAAGTGAAGGCCGCCATTGGACAAGGCAAAGATAAAACTCGCCACGACAAGAAAAGGTTGAAGTCTGCCCTTGGACAAATAGAAGATAAAACACGACATTGGCAAGGAAATGTGGAGAAATTCACCTAACTTAGGAATTTTTTTTTATTTTTCTAAGGCATGAAAAATGGAGAAATATCTAGAGGGAGAAGAGGTTAGGCCGGCACAAAAATCACTCCTCGGCATAACGAAATGAGATTCTTTGGCACAAAATGAAGAATGTTTGGCAGAGCTAGTAGGAAGTCCGCTCCTCTTAGCTTGGAAAAATTCCTAAGGCACAAATAAAAAATGGCAAAGTGGTAGACAAATCTCCAAGTTCGCCCAACCTAGAAGGAGAGAGAAGATGAAATTTGGCTAAGTAAAATGTCCGGAGAGGTCAGAAGTCTGCCCAAAGAGTTGAAAATTGGCAGACGGATTATTGAGCACATTTTGATTAGGCAGACAATTGGAAAATAAATATTTTGCCTCAGACAAACGAATTTAGCCATGTATCAAGGTTAGACGGGTTGGAATTTAAAATATTTTAATATTTTTAATTATTTTCCAACACTTGGGAAATTTTTAATTAAAAATTCGAAGTTTGGAGATTATTTGGAGGATTAAGTTATTCCGCCTTGGGTAATTTTAAATTTGCCATGATTCAAAGTTTAAAAACATGTTGGAAAATTAATTTTAACAAATTAATTTAATATCTTTGATATTTTCTCCAACACTTAGGCAAATTTTAAGAAATTCAAAAATCTCAGACAGAGATGGCGCAGAGGTGAAATTTAGAAACTTGCCTCAACGACTAAAAGAAAAATTAGAAACTTGCCATTCAGAGAAGGAAAAACGTTTCTAAAATTGAATGAAAATCAGAGAAAAGAAAGCAATTCCTTGAGAAAATCGCACTTCTCAGCCATAAAATGAGTTTCAGCAACTCATTTTTTCACAATTTCGACTGAGAAGAAGCTATCTCTCTTGAATCTTCAAGGAATCATTTGTGAAGGAAAAATTAGTGAAAGTAACGTTGCTGTGAGAATCAAAGAAGCAATTTCGTGTTGAGTGACGTGATTTTTAGAAAGAAATAATTTACTTCCTTGCTGAAAATCGCATTTCCCAGCATATTGGCGCACTTCCTCTAGCAAATTTTCAGAAATTTTGTTTCGTTTACAGCCAGAACACAAGCTCAGAGGTTTGGAAATTAATTGGCAATATGTTTCTACCTCTTTCTGTCTTCTACTTTCTTTCCGGCACGAGTTTTCATTCATTGATTGGCAAATTTGTTTACTTTCAGCTTGCTTTTTGATAGAAATTTTAATTTAAACAAGCTGAAAGTGCGATTTTATCCAACAACACCTCGAAATAAATTGATTTTAAAAGGTCTTGTTTTAATGTTAAATATTTTGTACTTGCAGGTTGACGGTCGATCGAGGAGAGACGTCTAGGCAATTACAAATGAAATTCGCAAGCAAAGGATCACAGCCAGAGACCAAAATAAAATCAAAGTGGAAAAACATCTCGGACACGAATCTTGGCCATATAGACCTCGATGAATTCAAGAGAAGAATATACAGACACAATGGACCTTTACCAATGCCTGCTGTCAGGGGAATGGTAAGAAATGGAATTTTTCAAGCCCCCGGATTCCCGCCTGCGCTTGAGTGTGCTGAGCTAATGGTGGAGTGCGCCCTTCATTATAATGCTGAGTTGAGACAAATTGTGGCGCCTGACGGGAGAGTACTGGCACATCTAGGAGAGTTGGCCATACAGGTGGCCTTTGGCATTCCTACATATCCTAAGACCACCTATAAAACTAAGGAGGACGCCTAGAGGTTGTATGATGAAAAGCTTGACCTTTGTGCCACCAACCTCAACAAGTCATGGCTGGACAAGCCTAGACCGTCAGTCAAGAAAATGCCCAAGAGGTTGTTACGTACAGACTTCAAGGAGGATTATGGAGACATCATTATCTTGCTGAACAGGATAGTAGAAAATCCTTTGGGGGCACCTTTCGAGCCGTGGATGTACTATTTTATTGAGGCCATCATAGAGGGTGTGAAGATGTTCAACTGGTCGCGAATGATAAGCAACAACCTCCACGAGCAGCTTATCAACTTGGAGAAAACTAAAACGTTTTATATGAGCTCTTATGTCATCTATATGTTGGCTAGGACTTACAAGTATGCAGGCTTGATATGCAAAGGCACGGTTGGCAGTGGATCAAACGAGTTGAAGGCATATGACTGTTATCCACAGCTGCAGTTGAGAGAGAGAGCACACTTCAGGTGAGCCCATGACGCCTTCTTTATGTACATCACGAGGATACTCTAGGGAGGGACACATCAACGGCTGCCTCTTGAGGCCAAAAGACTGATTGGCAAATATGGATCTTGGTTTATCCAATATCCAAGATATACTTACATCAGAATCCAGGGATTCATCGGGAGCCTGTACCGTTTGCCAATCTTCTCCATGAATAAGATGGTCCTGCTGGAAGTATTGAGGCACCTAGAGGAATTTCAAGGCCTCCAAAGGAAAAAGCAAAAGGCAGCAGTTACTTTTCCCTTCTTCATAGGGAACATGCTGGAGTCATGTCCATCATCGCAAGCAGCCGATAGTGCCAGGCTTGAGATACAGCATTACCCCTTTGCTACGTATCCATCTAGAAGCCACTTCGACCCACGTCATCACATCAAGACGGTGGATGGAAGGAGATCCAAGCATAGGGTTGAACTGGAAGATTTCTGGGCAGATGTTGCAGACGAGTTTGAGGTTAGGCGAAGGATGTGGTTCCTTGAAAATAGCTATGGGCGCCAACTCACTGTTGTTAGCTCTCAATTCACTGAAGTCATTTTGGGAAACCCTAATTAGGGTTTATTTGTTTTTGATCTTGGCCGTTGGCTCATTTTTAATCTGAGCCATTTATTCAATTTTATGAACTCTATATAAACTCGTATACACTCATTTGTAATTGGTGAAGTGAGTTGTATAAGATTGTTGCGACAAAACTATTTCCGTTTATAAAAGCTCTTGTGCATGCTTTGCCAAGAACCACTTTTATTTTCAAGTAGTGTGCAAGGTTTTCATATTCCTCCTTCAACAATTAGAGTAGAATTAGATTAGTATTTCATTTATATGTTTGTTAGTGAATGATAGACTTGATAGCAGTGGTGGATAAAATTTAGCTCATAATTTTGTCGAATGGATGATTTGCATTTGATGTGTAAAGTTAGCCTGAGCCATTAATTTGTGGATGCTTAACTTCTGTTTGTTTTTATCAATTCAAACATGAAAATTATTATCACTTCCGTTGAAGATTGCACCCACTTTGCGTAGTTGTCCGAAGGAGGCGAAACAAAGTGTGGTTACCCTATTTTATCTTGTCACTATCGTCTCTTGAGTTCTTAGGCATAGTTTAGATCTCTAAACCCTTATCCTTTTGCCCTTTTTTTTGGAAAATTTGAAATACCCATCAAAAGAGTCTTCAAAGATAAAACCGTCTAAGTCCTCGATTTGCAAACAAATTATAACGTAAGTCTCCTTGTGATTACCAGCGAATCACAACGCCCACTGGCCTTATCCACATGTCATGATTTGACCAAAGAAACATTGGAGTTATTGCACTGTCTTAATTGCATTCGCATTAACTTTTCAAGAGAGGATAAAGTGTCCTTGGGCATTTTATTCTGTGTTCGGTGGCGTACTCAAAACACACACCAACAATACCCAGCATATTCACATCAACCAACTGAGTCTATTCGCGATTTAAGGAACCTTGGAGTTGAACGCATGATCTCTCACACAATCTTAGCATGCAGAATACTTTGATCAAGAGAGAATAGAGTGACCGTTGGACATTTTATTCTGTGTTGGTGTGGTCATAAAACACCCGTCAACAAAACCCTTTTTGTTTTAGCTCAATGCTGAGCAGCTGTTTCGCATTGGAGTGGATGCTATTGTGTGTTTTTGGTGCCTGGTGGACTCAGTCAGTTTCTTTAAAGATGATCTGGGGTTAGGTCCTGTTGTTGTTTTCAAAGACAGATATACAGAAAGAAGTTATACAAAAAATGCAACACATAAGACAATGAACACAACAAGATACCCTGGGAAAACCCTCCTCCTGAGGGAGAAAAACCTAGCAAATATTTCTCTTATATAAAGAAGAACAAGAGCAGAAATCTGCTTACAACTCAGGCCCACCAATGGCCGAATTTGATGCAATGAATAATAGCACCTCTCCTAGATGCACAAGATACAAATGAATATGTTCTTCCTTGAAATCGGATCTACTGCTATCAATATGCGAATTCTGGACTGCTCTTCTAATTGCGAACTTGCTTCATTGAATTAATTAACAATGACAAACTGACCTTGTATTTATACAACACAAGGTGCCGTTTCACTTAGGTCGGCCTCTTTAGTGAAACATAATAAAAGATAAAATATAAATGAGGTCGGCCCAAACAATAATAGATAATAGGGTCGGCCCTTTATTTTTTTATGTTTATTGTATGCTATAAATTAAATAGCCGAATGGCTATACATTTAATTTGCTTTCTCCTTGGAATTTGTGTGATGAAGTGCAGACCATAGCTGCAAAACATCAACAAGTCCCATGTCATTTCCTGGTTGTAAAGGGTTTTCAGTCCCTTCAAAGCTGATTTCTTGTAGTTTGTTTTGTCTTGTATATCTATTGGTAGACTACTGATGTTGGGCTACTGATTATCTGTGTTCCTATCTTTTGCAGCTTTCTTTGTTGGTATGGGGTTTTTGGTCCCCTCAAAACCTTTTTGTAAGGGGTTTCTAGTCCCTGCAAAACCTGTTTATCACTAATCAAAAACAAAAGAAACCTTGTAACTCCAGAATTGCATCCTCCAAGAACTTTGGAGTTCTCCCAACAGAAAGCTCCCAAAATTGGCCAATGCTCTTAGAACGACATGGCGTAAAAATGGGGACATTACATTGGGATACATCATGGACAACAAGAGTATTCATGTTGACCTTTAAAAGATAGAAGTCATCAAAGATTGGCCATCTTCGAAAAATCTCACAAAAATTTGTAGTTTTTGAGATTGGGTACTTTTTATTGGAGGTTTGCGCTTGGATTCTCACACTTGGCATGGTTGATGATTCAAGCAATCAAGGGAGGAGTAAAAAAAAATTTCATTTGGATATAGGCACAACAACAAGCATTCATAGAATTAGAAAAAAGGCCATGTTTGACACTAGTATTGGTTCTTCCAGGTGTGCAATAGTTTTTTGAAATTGAGATAGATGCCTTTGAATATGCACTCTAAGCAATGCTCATGCAAAACATGCATCTAGTTGCTTACTATAGTGAGGCCTTTTTTGATATAGTATACAAGTATCCTACATATGACAATTTATATGCCATTGTTCAAGATTTCAAACAATTGAAACACTCTATCTTGGGGAAAAAGATTGTCATTCACATAGATCACAAGCCTCTCCAATTTGTGTAGACATCAAGAAAGTTACAAAATACTAGGCATCAAAGGTGGTTCACCTACTTACAACATTTTCACCTCAACATGTCACAAGAACGGATGTAATAACAAAGTTGCAGATTGCATGAGAAAACCTTCAATCACAACTCTAATAATAGTGTTAGATTCTTTTGGACACCAAACAACAAATTGGCTCAAATGTATGGCATTGATCTTGATTTTGTTGACATCTACCAAATATTGATAAAAGGCAAACAAGTCTTTGATTTCTAATTGGAGGATGGAATTATCTATCAAATGGGACACATATGTGTTCCTACTAGCGAACGATAGAATTCCTACTAGGGAACGATAGAAGATGATATGGAAAGCACACTGTAGTCACATCATAGGACACTTTGGAATGGAGAAGACAATTGCTATACTCTAGAAGTATTTGTTCTAGCCAAAAATGCATCATGATGTCATCTTTTACAACTTGTGCTATTGGAAAACTTGCAAATCAAAAGCAAGGATTATACACAGCTCTTCCTATTTTGATAAATCTTGACACTTTGTTTCCATGGATTTCATGTCAGACCTTCCTACTACCAAAAACGATCATGACTATGTACTTGGTGGTGGACAAATTCTCAAAATTAGCCATCATGGTCGTAGCAGGAATTGTCAAGCTTTTCTTTGAGAATGTTTGGGTCCATTTTGTTTTGCCATAGACCATCATCTTTGACAAGGATAGTAGGTTCCTCAACAAATTTTGGTCATCACTATGGGCCATGATGGATACTAGATTGACAAAGTCTATTGCATTCCACCCATAAATAGATTGGAAAATTGAGGTGGCGAATTGCAAGATCATTTAGATTTTCCAGATATATCATTCAAAGCATCCCAAAACATGCCATGATATTTTTCCTTATGTACAACATAGTTACAATCATACATTGCATGTCTCCATAGGGCATAGTTTGTTTGAAGTCTTTCTTGGGTACCAACCATTGTCACCCATTGATATAGCCTCACTTGTCATGTTGATTGAGAAATCACTATTTGTTGAGAAGGAGATAGATAAAAGTATCTAGGTTTGTTGAGAATATTTTCGATATCAAACAACAAGTTCATGAGATACTGCAATTCACCCACTAGAAGTACAAGGAAAGGCATGATTAGCATTGTGCACCTCATCTGTTTTAGGTTGGAGATAAATTTTAACTTGATCTCTAGAAAGAGTAGCTTCAAGGCTCACATCGGAATGTAATGTCCTGTGTGTGAAGGGCTAAACCTCAACAAATGTAACTCATCGTACTAGCAGGGGTGTACTTGATAACTAGATGGTGGGGCTCCACGGTCACATGTCCATTGTGCTTGTGGCTTCATGCCTTCACCTTCGAGGTTGGTGGGATGCAAATCTCACCCTTAACACCTTGGGTAGCCGCTCTCACTACTAGGCTGGTCATTTGGTGTAGTGGCCAGGGCTTTGTGGTATAAGAGCCAAGGTCTTGAGGTCGAGCCTCGCAGAGCATGGTGGGTTGTAATGTCCCATGCATGAAGGGATAGATCATAGTAGATGTAACCCGTCATGTTGGCAGGCGTGTACCTGATAACCAGATGGTGGGGCTCCATGACCACGTGTCCACTGTGCTCATGGCTTCTATGCATTCACCTTCGAAGCTGGTGGGATGCAAACCTCATCCTTAACACCCTGGGTATCCGCCCTCACTACTACACCATTTGGTTATTAGGTACGTGCCTGCCAGCACGACGGGTTACATTCGTTGGGGTTTAGCCCTTCACATAAGTGACATTACAACCCACCACGCTCCGAATGGCTCAACCTCGAGACCTTGGCTTTGATACCACAAAGGCCCAACCACTACATCAAAAGACTAGCCTAGTAGTGAGGGTGATTACCCAAGGTGTTAAGGGTGAGGTTTGCGTCCCACCAACCTCGGAGGTGAAGGCATAGAAGCCATGAGCATAGTGGACACATGGCCGTGGAGCCCCACCCTCTGGTTATGAGGTACACGCCTACCAACACGATGGGTTGCATCCATCAGGGTTTAGCCATTCACGCATGGGACATTACAGCCCACCATGCTCTACAAGGCTCGACCTTGAGACCTTGGCTCTGATACCACAAAGGCCTAACCACTACACTAGAAGACTGGCCTAGTAGTGAGGGTGGTTACCCAGGGTGTTAAGGGTTAGGTTTGCATCCTACCAGACTTAGAGGTGAAGGCATGAAGCCACAAGCATAGTAGACATGTGGCCGTGGAGCCCCACCATCTGGTTATCAAGTACACGCTTGCTAGCACGATGAGTTACATCTGCTAGGGTTGAGCCCTTCATGCACAAGACATTAACAAGGAAACATTGCTACCTTGAATAAGATAATATACCATCTTCAAATAGATATGTGAGAATCTTTTGAGCTCAATTCACCCCATTTTCTATGACTACATTCAATTTTCAATATAGGGTTGCTACTTCCATATTTTCCACCATTGTTGGACACCTTAAAAGTTGCTAAACACATTCATAGTACATAATTGAATCTACATAGTACTATTCCACTAGACGCATGTCAAGTTACCATTGTTTTTGTTAAAAAATTGAAGAATCAGTAGATCCCTCTCTATCGTGTGGTACATGTAGGACAATTTCTTCACTAGGGCAAGTGGTTCACTAGGGACCAAATTGGCAAAATGTTTCCTCATTTGATGCAAAGCCTTGGTGCAATGGGGTCTATTGCTTTTCAAGGGGGAAAAAAAATGATCCAAGAGAGATTAAGAAGCATTTGCCTAGTCCAATTTGAAGAACATTGAAAATTTATTTTTTTGGTATTTTTTACATCTTTGTAATCTGCATTTTTAGAGGCCTTTAAGGCATTTCTAGCCCTTAGTATGTTCAAAAAGGTGTGTCACTTTCAATTAAGCCTCTTTGCAGGTTTGCATATTTCTTTTGGAGATCTTTCCAATGCATTTGACAAGTTTGATTTTTGTCCAATGAGCTAGGACTTATGATGCACCCCCTCCCTCTTCCTCTGCCCCAAGTTGGGGTACCAAACATAAATATTTTCTATTTTTTATTTAGTTTTGTAGCTAATTTTCCCTCATCTGGTTGTCCATATCAACTTCCAAGGAGGATATAGGTGTAATGAATCTTTGGTTTTCAATGGGAACCATAGATTAGTAGTCTTACTAAGTTTTTGTTTCATTTTTGAAAGATGTATTTATTGGTTGATTTCAAATCAATGAGATAGAGTGGAAGGTTTGCATCTCTTCCACAGAGTTTGCTGAGTTGTATGTGATCTCCAGTTTGAATAAAAAGCTATTTCATGTTTCTTTAATAATTGTTAATTTTCATATTGCTTGTTTTGTTAATTTTTGGTTACCATACAAGCAGTCCCTCACTTGGTATTGTTCTCTGAATTCACAAACTAATTTGGATCCATCTTAAATCACTTAAATACACAACATTTTCCTTGATAAAGACTAGGTTGGCTTTGATATAGGAAAAAATAGATTGGCCTACCTTACTTTCTATAGTAGGTTAGCCCTTATCTAAAAACTTTGTTTTTCCACTTGAAAATTTGTAGTGCTGTAACACATAGCAACTGTTTTCCATTCCTCTGGCAATTGTGAGATTGCCAAGATTCATGCACGGGTTCTTTTCCCTTGTTTGGTGATCGTTTTGTTGCTCTTCCCAGGGGCATCTGCTCTTTATTGCTGGCTGGTTTGTGTTTGATCTTCCTGGGTGATTGTTTTCCATTGCTTTTAGGGCCATTCCTCTGCCCTAGATGTGGCTATTCTACTGTTGCTGCTTGGGAGCTGATTATCCCTATTAGGGGGTGTCCATTCCTATCATTGGTGGCACAAAAGTTTAAAGGCTAGGGACAAACAATGAAGAGTGGGAGGGAAGAGAAGCTTCTCCATTTTATGGCATGGGAGGCCATGTTTGATGGGGCAAAGTGGTAGAAGCTTGGCTGGGAAGTGTTGGTTTTTCCTTTTGGGCCATAACTATTTAACCATTCTGAAGATTGCTGAAGCCATGCAGGCTGATTAGTTAGCTAAGATTGGTTAGTCGTGAGGGTGTGGAGGAAGGAGAGAAGCATGCTGCAACAAGTGTGGAGCAGCTTCCCTTCAAGCATCCCATTGAGTGGCAATTGTTGTCCTATTGGGGAGTGGTGACAATTCGCCTTTAACAGGTTGCATATTGAGACACTGGGGCTAATGCAACAAAATTTTAGTGCTGCAAGTGTGAAGTAGAAATCCTTATTTATAGAGTTTGGTGGTTGAAATCCATCTCTCCTTTTTAATAAATATTTTAGTCCTTCATTTCCTCTGCTGCAACTGTGGCTGCAGGTCATATTATTTCTAGGATAGTATGTGGGTGTATGTAAAATCCCAAGAGGCAGTGTAACACTTTTATGACTGGGATTAGTAGCACGAGGAGTAGATGCTTACTCCTCTTGGAGTTTTTTGCCCATTTGAGGCTTCCTCTAGAGTTTTTGCAATTTGTGTGTGATTGCAAGGTTGTTTATTTCTCCATGTTGAAGTTCTCTGTTTTTATTCCTTAATTTGTACATGTCATTGACAGTAATTATAGGTGGTATTAGCGCATGTTGAGGTAGTTGAGGGCTTAACAATTAAATTCATATTGCTGGTGTGCGGAGTGCGGCATAGCTGCGCTGGATTACAGATCAACCTTTCTTCAAATTTGTAGGAAAGCGCCCTTAAGAGTGAAGGAAATGATAATATTTCTTTACACAGAAAATTACAATAATACCTAGAACTAGTGGGATTAATTTAAGCATGCAAAACAAACAAACTAAAAGTAAACTTCTCTTTTTGTTCTCAGGGCAAGGCTAATCAGCACTTCCACACAAGACAAGAGGCCTTTTTATTTATTATCTCATGTAAAATCTAATTTAAAGAAAGAAAAGATACATTTACTTTTAGCTAAAATAAGAGACTAGAGGAAGATGAGTACACACTTGAATTGGATTTATGACAGCACACAAATGAATCAGCAAATTGAATAAAAAACTACACACAAATTACAATTATCCATCTTAGTGAACACAAAAATACAAAAGTTGTAGTATTTCATAAAGTTAATCAATCCTCAAAGCACAAAATAACTCAAAACAACTCTTAAACAAAATCTTAACAGCAAGTAGGCATAAAAATTACTATTTAAAATCTATGTGCAAATGACATTGATTTATAAGCTTTCCCAAGGTTTTGCATGAAGTGCAAATGACCCTGATTTGTAAGTTTTTCCAAAATACAAAGGTTGTAGTATTTCACAAAGTTATTCAATCCACAAAGCACAAAATACAAATAAACTCTTAAACAACAATCTTAGCAATAAGTGGGCATAAGTTATTTTTGAAAATTTTAGTTTGAATGACAGTGATTTTTTTGAAGGTTTTGAATGCAATTTATTCAAGATAAATAAAAAGTACATTGTAGTTGTCTAAACTAAAAATAGTTTTCTTGCATACAAAGCAACCTTAAAATATAATTTGGTCCACAAAACTCAATACCTAAACCTGGAAATATTTAAATAGATATCTGATGAAGATAATTACAATAAAGTTAGACCTTGTAGAAGGTCACCTAAAAATGACATGTAGATGATCTAGAAGCTCCTCCCAAAATTGTTGCTCCAAATATAGAAGAAATAAAAAGAAGATCCAGCTGAAAATAACTACTCTAGAGCAGCCATATGATCATGATGCAGCAACAACGGTGGCAGCATCTGTAACTTATAACCTATGCAATATGTCAATGTAATATCCCTCGCTCAAATTGACCTCACAATACTGAGGTAAGGCTCAAGGAATATTGTCAAACAATTTATATGCAAACTTCTAGCTTGCTGGTCTGTGTTATCTGTAGTGTACCGACACTCTGTTGATCTGTTTTTCACTAAGTTTCGTAGATCTGATTTTGGTTTCAGTTTAATTTCTTTCTTTGTGCTTTGAGTTGTTTGCCAATAATGCTAAATGGTACTAAAAACAACATATGCATACAATGGAAACTTCAAATAAACTAACTACTGAAACAACTTTGAATACACTGCTCAATTTAGTGGCCAATTATGTCTTCTTCATCACATAATATGATACATTCAACATATAACTTACATCAGATTTCAAGCTAACAATATCTTATATTGCATTTTAACTTACAGCCAAACATCACTGTGAATAGTGACTTGCTATAGTACCCGCGCCCAAAGAAATGCACACAACTTTCCAATAACGAACTTCTCCCACCAAAATCCGGATTGGGAGGCTTCTTCTACCTAGGGCGCTCCTTTTAAGTGTGATTGCAGCCACATAATAGAGGCGTCTTTTTCCTTTTTGCTGGTTGAAACCTTCAATAAAATGCAACTAGTTGTAGCTTACAAAAAATAGCTCCAAAACTTATCAAAAGCGAACAGCTGTTGAACTAATGTGATTGAAGACTATGGTAGTTGAAACCACTCCAAAATATGCTTGAAATAACCTGCAAATAGCAACACAGGTCTCCAATTGAAGCAACCAAAATCTGACCAGCAGCTTTAAGGTGGTGTTTCACACCATCAAGCAGCTCAAATTCGAAGAACCAAGCCCCACCAAGCTCACACACTGCAAGAAATCAGGAAACCCTAGTTTCCTTCTTCCTCCAAGTAACACTTCCAAGTTTCTTCAAGCTAAAATCATTCATCCATGAAGAGGGTCGAAATTCTCCTTCTATTTATAAGTTTATGCATTAAAAAATACTATTCATAAAAGTGAGCACTATTCATTTAAGTTATTTCTTTTTTCACTTTAATAATGAATAGTAATTGAAAAATATAAAATGACCCCTTCCTTTTGAAGACACATGGTCTCTTGGCCGAGGATGGTGAAATAAAAAGTGAGTATCATTAATTTAATCACAAGTATCGTGCCAAACACCACAATTCACCCTGCCACCATACTCTTGAGATCCACACTGCAAATTGACAACCAAGTGCCCATCTGAGAAACCCTCTATCCAGAACTATTAGCCTACAAGGGTCAAGAAAATAGGCTAATCCCCCAACTTTGATGCTCGGGAAAAAGGGGACATTACAGTCCGCCCTCCTTGAAATTGCTTGTCCCCAAGCAATCTCTATTGCAAATAAACCTCACTCCTCGGAAGGTCGAAAAGAAGAGCTGTGAAATGTCCCATGCATCACTGACTAACACCGGAATCGCCAACATAAACGTAGTTGCGCCAAATATCCCTAGATCCCAACACCGGAATGAAAGTCTGCCATGTCTGATAACCTTTAACTTCCTCCGCGCAAATCTGATCACAACTTTACCATGCTGACAATTGGCGAAGCAACCTGTCGGAACCCATCCAACTGCAGTGCCAGTCCTGTCACCATCTGGATCTCTATACAACCTGAACTCACATCCATTTGTCATGAAGAGACAAAAATATCTGGAAACATCCACAACACATCTCTCTACAGTCTCTCCAAAATACCCATGGAAGTGACAACCAGTCAAACCATCATACCATCATATCTGTTGACACTGTAATCACCCTGTAACCATGTATCCGTATGAAATCCCTGTGGTATTAAAGTAGCAAACCCTATCGGATACATATCAGCACGATGGATAGTTGACTGTTGTCCCTGCAAGTAATCCCTTGCAAACAACTGAGTCAAGTACTTGCAACCTCTAGTCCTGTTGACGTGTTTTTTATGACGACTCCAACACATAATAAAATGTCCAACGGTCACTCTATTCTCTCTTGATCAAAGTATCCCGCATGCTAAGATTGCATGAAAGTTCATGCGTTCAACTCCAAGGTTCCTTTTATCGCGAATAGACTCAGTTGGTTGATGTGAATATGCTGGGTATTCCAAGGGGACTTACGTGATTGTTCAACTCTATGAAGCAGTTAAGATACGAATGATCTGACAATGAGGCTCTGATTTCCAAGTTAACCAGGAAAATACTGAATTCAAAAAGAGATAAGGGTAGGGATTCTACAATCTATTTCTGAAGGTGGAACACGAGGATCAATTTCAGCAAACTTCAAACCAAACTTTGCTTTGTCTCCCTTAGGACAACTTCCACAAAATCGGTGCAATCTTCAAAGGGTGGGTAGGATGTTCAAATCGTGACACAACATGCACACACCATCACAACGATGCATCTGGGCACACGAATCACAATTGAAGTTAAGTGCTAATGCTCCAGTTGACCACGCAAGGCGAACTCACCATCAGCAAGCCCGTTAGTGGTATGGACGAGGAAGACTTGCTCAAATCAAACCATGTATTCCACAACTAACAACTACTTGCATAAAATAAAGCCTACTTTAATTTATCTACTAGAATTGGAGAGACGAAAAGGCCTTGCTAGCTACTCACAATAAAAGATAGAACCACCATGCAATGATAAACCTTTGTATTATGAGAGTTTTCCACAACAACCTTTTACAAAACTTTCAAAGGGGAAAGCTTCTTTTCCTTTTCAAACTAAGCTAACTTCTAAGCTAACTTTCTATCTATTCTAACTTCTATCTTCTCTACTCTCTGACTTCTTGATCTAATATACTTCTAATAATTTACAAATGAGGGGGGATACCCCTTTTATAGTTGGCCCAGTCCAGCGGACGGCTTAGATTGAATTACAATAAAGGGCTCAGATCGAGCCACATATGCCCTAATTAGGGTTTTTGCCTTAAAAATCGCCACTGAGAGGAGTGGGGCAATAAATGCACAAAAGATTCTCCACTCCCCACTACGAGCAATTAATGCCCACTATCTTCTTCTAGAAGATTCTCATCCAGAAACGCGTTCCCACTGTTCTTCTTTGCCAACTCTGTTGCGTTAGGAGGAGGGTAAAAGAGTCTCTAAGATTTTCTCCAGAGTTCATCCGCTCATGCGTTCGCGTTCATCCCTCTTGTCGTCGCATTTGTAACTTTCATATTTCTCCAGCTCATTGCCTTGGGCGCCTTTGCCTCCTTCGCATCATGTTCCTAATGCCTTAGACAAATCTTCACTGTCGTTTCCCTTTTCCAAAGTTGTAACGTTGTTCAGCTTCATTGCCTCAAATCTTCATGCTCTGGCTCCGGTGTTCATCTTGCAAAACAAAAAGAGGAGCATCAGAACACTTATAACATAAATTCACTTTACTTACCCAATTCCCATGTTCTGACTTTCAAGGTCTGCTTGACCTCTAGATCTGATAAAATTCATCATTTTTCTAGCAAACTTTTATAACTTTTCAACATCGGAATGCTTGATGTTCTAGCTTCATTTCATCTTCAAATTCTTCTATGCCTTGGACAAATTTCATCTCTACCCTGTGAGTGTATTTGACCTCTTGAGCTTTAATTTTTCACGCCTTAGAAAATTTATCCCTCCGAGCCTTAGGAAATTTGTTAAACAGGTGCCAGGCTAAAATCTTTGTCGAAACAACATGAGCAAGGTGTGGAAGAACTTTAAATCATCTCCCAGTGGGAAATGTCCAATACCCAGAAGAAATTTCCCCTCAGAAATCATCGTTTTCATTTGTATCTAGACAAAGGGGTAAGTTTAATTTTTTATTATTTTTGAAAAATAATAAAAAAAAATGCTAAGGTTTATTCCATTTTAATTCTGGACATATTCCACACCTGCAGTCTTCATTTTTCATGCCTTAGCATTTTTCCTTGACTTCCTGAAGAAATTCCCTCCTGTTCCCGGGCGCGTTTCGCCTAGCACTTGGAAAATCTTATCATTACCTCCTCCTTAGGCGTAATTATTACTTTCACCTTGTAATGCCTTAGAGAAAATTAATAATTTTTCTTTTTTCAACTTACCTTGGGCGCACTTCACAACCCACGCCTTTACC
>VCHN02004121.1:0-12579 GCA_007115665.2 Sequoiadendron giganteum
ACACTAGCTTAAAATTGGATATCATGTGTAAAAATATTATTTTCAAGCCTTATGATCTTGCCATTCCTCTCATATGATAAATATAATTTATGAAGGGCATAATTTTTTTCAAGAGTTTCAAGATATCATTCAAGATTTTATCCACCATTATGAGAAAGTATTTTTATCCCATGAGTACAATCTTGTAAGATAAAATGCTTTGTAATAATGTCTTGAGATTATGCCTTGATAGATTTTGAATTCTCAATGCATTCCTAATAACCTATTCCTCTCATAGGGTAACCTCAAGGGTGCAATGTTTTATATGGCCAATGATAAAAAACCCTAGCTTTGATGGCTTCCCTTGTGAATTCTATAAAGCCTTCTAGGACATGTTTGGTAGCGACCTACATAATTTTTATCTTGAAGTAATACAAATTGGTTTGTTAGGTAACATCATTAACACAAGAAATATAAAATGCATAACTAAGGCAGGTGATTCAAAGTATATAAAAAATTGGCAACCCATCACTTTTTTGGATGTATCATGCATGATCATCACCAAAGAATTGACTCTCAAGATTTTCTCAATGATTGTACTTATTTTCAAACTTGAGCAAACTAACTTTATTAAATCCATATTTATTTTGGATAATATTATTGTAGTTTTGGAAAGTATGGAATGGTTCTGCCAATCTTAGTAGCCTTTTTTGTTCATCAAAATTTACTTTTCCAAGGCCTTTCATCGCATTGAGTGACCCTTTATTTTGGTCATTCTTAATACTCTTGGTTTTGGCCCTCGATTCATTCAAACTGTAAATGATCTTTATAGATTATTTTTCTTGCATTACCATCTCTAACCAAAATATTCCTCTTTTAGATTATTTCATTTCATCAAACAAGATTGTGATCTTTCTCTTGGTCTTTATGTTCTTTTTGTTGAAGGAATTGGTTACCTCCTTCCTCAAGCTATTTCTCGATCCCATGTCAAGCAAATCTATCTTCCTAATTCATCACACTATCTTATTATTTTTATTTAAGGGGTAAACGCTTTTGAATCAAAGCTTTGAACCAGTGAGGTCACAAATGAAGGAACTCATCTCCAATAAAACATCTCAAAAATACCACCCCAATAGGGTTTGAACCTTGGTGGAAAGAACAACACCACCTTTAAACCATCACACCATGCCAACATCGACTCATCCCACTATATTGTTAATGGTCATTTTATCGATTAATATTTTCTCACTTTGTGTGAGGAAGAAGATATAATCAATAGAGCTTTTCAATGGTTGGATATTTTTGGTCAAGCTTTTGATTCTAACATTGAATGCAAAAGGACTCTTGCTATTGAACCACAAATGTTGAGGGGAAAGGGGGTTCTCTTGCACTTCTACGGTTTTCACCTAAAAGGAGAGTTATTTCACACCCAAAATCTAGGGGGTTCATTCAAGACTAATGCTAAATGTGTGATTGAAATGTGTCTGAATGCTGAAAAAAAATGAAAGAAACTAACTATTGAATGCAAAATAATGCAATGCAAAAGAGTATTGAAAACAATATGTAAAATGACCTAAGAATGCATGCAAACAATAACATAAATGGAGAAAACTGGCGAGGTACACCTAGAATCTGGAATGTGATGTTGAGGAGCCATAGAATCTTGAAGATTCTATTGTTGAGGCCCATTGAGACACTTACGCCAAGTTGGGAAACTTAGTCCTGCTTCGGGGAGATTCTATCGGAACAGGTTTTAGGGAAATGGGTATCCATATATGAAAAAATCACTTTTCAGGCTTGACAGTGGGACTAATTCGCCAATGATGGTGACTTAGTCCACCTGTAGCTTTTAGGAATCTCAAAGTTGGAATCTATAGCTTTCAACCTGTACTTCTTCTTTTGACAAAAAATCGGATCCAAATTTGTGGATATTGACCTGTAGGTTGTCTCCAAGCTTATTTTAGGGTTTTGTTGACGTTGAATGATGTTGACATCTTTTAACACCCCGCTCTTTGAAAAATCTACATACAGGACCTGCAAAACACACATGCAAAGAGGTAAATGCACAAAGTTGGGTCCACGAAACGTGGAAGTTTTTGCCTTAGTTGAAAAAATGAAATCGGCTAAGCAAAAATGGGATCCCTATTTTTAAGAATGGGATCCCGAGCCTAAATCAAAAATGAGATCCCATTTGCTAGAGGGTCTTGAACCGATATAGAGGAAACAAGATCCTGGTTTGTAAAGAACGGGATCCCGATTTGTAAAAATCGGGATCCCATTTTTTACAAACCGGGATCCCGTTTCCTAAGACTATTTCTTTTAAAAAAAATGAAGAAATCTTCATTTTTGCCTACGCACACGAGATCCTGATTTGAGAGCGATAGTGACTACCAGAAGACCTCCAAGTACCCGTACTCTTCCTTTTTTTTTGCATTTTTACATTCAAAATTGAAATTGTTGATAGATTTACTGTTTCTAGCATGTTTATTTCAAATTTTATTTCCATTTTAAGCATTTTATTTCATGTTATTTTTGAAATAAGAAATTTTAGAAATAGATTAAAAAAATATGTCAAATTGTGAAGATTTTCAATAGAAACAAAAAAATAAAATTTGAATTGTATTTTAGAAACAAAATTTAACTTTTGAAACTTGAATTATTTGATGAAACAAAAATAAATTAATTTCAAAACCCTAATTGAAATGAAACAAAAAAATTGCATTTCAAAACCCTAGAAATTGAAATAAATTGAAAATTTGCATTTAGAAACCCTAATTAAGCTTTTTGAAATCTCAAATTCAAATAAAAGCAAAAAAAAAAGAATTTCAAAACTCTAGTTTGAATTGAAACTAAAAAATTGTATTAAAAACCCTAATTGCTTAGAAATTGAAACCCTGAATTGAATTGAAACAATAAAATTGCTAAAACCCTAAATTGAAATCGAACAAATCATTTTGATTTTGAAAACCCTAATATTCGAGCTCAAGAAAATTCTTTTGCATTGCTTAAATGTTTTAAATTTGATTTGTATTTTATGGATAAAATGATATGTTAAATTTTAGTTTCACTGTTAAATTATAATTAAATTAGAAAAACTTTCCATTTTTTGTGAAATGAGTACATTATTTCTATATGAATTTTCATTTAGAGCTATCTTTTATATGAATTTTGATAACTAATTTCAGGTCAAATAATTAGTGTGTTCTAAATCTAGCTTCATCTAGGGTGTATTCAAAACCTTAAGTGAGGATTAAATTCAAAATCTAGCTTCATCTAGGGATCTAGGGTTCTTGAATTGAAGTTGAACTACTTAAGAAGAAATGTGGTATTTTGATGAAATGTAAATTAAATTAGGGATGGTAAATAAATCAACTCTCTTTAAAAAATATAGATGTCTATTCTATTAGAGAAAAAATGAGGATTTTGAACAATTAATTATTAGAAATTAAGATTTAAGTTATAATCTATTTTGAAGAAAAATATAGTTTTTAAATACATTTTTGAGAAAAATAATCCAGTAAGAAATATATAAATTAATTTAAAGAATAGAGTTTATGACATATGCATAATATTTATTTTTTGTGAAATTAAATGAGAGGGTTACTTGAGACATAGAAATTAGTTGAACTATTAAAAATGAAGATTTAAGTTATTAAGTAGTGGCATTTAAAAACACCCAGGGGCACTGAGTGTTGGATCTCAATTGTCATGTTCTCATAGGTTAGCCCTCATGATAACATCAAGTTCATGATTATGGAAATGAATGAGGAGAATAATATTCAAACTTGGAAATGGTGATGCATAATTAGATTAAATTTAGGTCCTATTGAAGTGTTCCTATCATAAAGTACTTTCAAAAATTTAAATGATTTGTGAATAATGATCAAGTGTAATTAAATGATAAAATAAAGTCAATTGAATGCCTTCGAATACTAAGCAAGTTTAGCTGGTTCATAATGTATTATTAAATGTGTAAGGAATGGAAAATTTTGAATTTAAATTTTAAAATTTTAATGATTAAATCCATGGTTTAGGATTTACCATATATATGTACTTAGAGTAATGGTCGAGGATTTAAATTTTTGCACTAGTTACCTAGACACTAAATAATCTAAATATTTTTGTTTTCTAAGTTCTTTTAGGTTCTTTCAATTAAAAACAATCTAAAATAAAATACTTTCAATTCAACATTAACTAATTTTATATTATACATGTTTTATATCATAAAATTCATTTAAGTGAGTTCAATATTAA
Source organism: Sequoiadendron giganteum (assembly GCA_007115665.2). NCBI lineage: Eukaryota > Viridiplantae > Streptophyta > Pinopsida > Cupressales > Cupressaceae > Sequoiadendron > Sequoiadendron giganteum. Next base: position 4,234 of record VCHN02004121.1, read on the forward strand.
TGAAAAAAATATTAAATAAAATAATTTTATATTCAATTAAAAAAACATCGAGTTAAAATATACATCAAACTCAATCTTAATCACACATAATTATGTGTTTCTATTACGAAAATAGTCAATCTATTCATAAAATAAAAAAAATATTCATAAACTAGGCACTAACTTGCAAGTCCATTATTCCAAGGGCCACCCAAACTTCACCCTAAGTTCGTTAAAACCTAAGCCCTGAACTCTAAAATTTAAACCCTCAACACTAAAGCATCCATTTTGTCTTTGGACCTTATAATCAAATTTGGTTGCCTTAGGCAACTCCACCAAATTGGATTCCCTTAAGCCATGCCATTTTGTCGTAGAACCTTACTACAAAGATCCCCTTAAGCCATGTCATTTTTTAGTAGAACCTTACTACAAAGATCCCCTTAAGCCATTGTATTACCATAAACCCTAAACTCAAAACTCTAAACCCTAAACATGCTAAAGACATCATTTTTTCACCAAATTTTATTCACTTGAGCCATGTCATTTTGTCCTAGGACCTCACTAGACATAGATCTCCTTAAGCCATCCTATCACCCTAAATTGTAAATCAATGTCTTAAGGGGTCCTAATATGACATTTCTTAATGGGATCAAAGAAGTTTTTAAAATTTGGTGAAGTTGCCCAAGGCAACCAAATTTAACAATAACAAGATTGTGCAAGATTATAATATGAATGATATTTCATGATCTAGGTTGGTCAGTTGAAACAAGACCTATCTCAATCAACTATTCCACAAGAAAATGTTCTTCACTAAAGCATTCATTTTGTCTTAGGACCTTAAAATTAAATTTGGTTGCCTTAGGAAACTCCACCAAATTTGATTCCCTTAAGCCATGTTATTTTGTCCTAGGACCTCACTAGACATAGATCCCCTTAAGCCATCCTATCACCCTAAATTGTAAATCAATGTCTTAAGGAGTCCTAATATGACATTTCTTAATGGGATGAAAGAAGTTTTTAAAATTTGGTGAAGTTTCCCAAGGCAACCAAATTTAACAATAACAAGATTGTGCAAGATTATAATATGAATGATATTTGAAATAAGACCTATCTCAATCAACTATTCCACAAGAAAATGTTCTTCACTAAAGCAGCATTCATTTTGTCTTAGGACCTTAAAATAAAATTTGGTTGCCTTAGGCAACTCCATCAAATTTGATTCCCTTAAGCCATGTTATTTTGTCCTTGGACCTCACTAGACATAGATCCCCTTAAGCCATCCTATCAACCTAAATCGTAAATCAATGTCTTAAGGGGTCCTAATATGACATTTCTTAATGGGATGAAAGAAGTTTTTAAAATTTGGTGAAGTTGCCCAAGGAAACCAAATTTAACAATAACAAGATTGTACAAGATTATAATATGAATGATATTTGAAACAAGACCTATCTCAATCAATTGTTCCACAAGAAAATGTTCTTCACTAAAGCATTCATTTTGTCTTAGGACCTTAAAATAAAATTTGGTTGCCTTAGGCAACTCCACCAAATTTGATTCCCTTAAGCCATGTTATTTTGTCCTAGGACCTCACTAGACATAGATCCCCTTAATCCATTCTATCACCCTAAATCATAAATCAATGTCTTAAGGGGTCCTAACATGACATTTATTAATGGGATAAAATAATTTCTTAAAATTTGGCGAAGTTGCCCAAGGCAACCAAATTTAAAAATAACAAGATTGTGCAAGATTATAATATGAATGATATTTCATGATCTAGGTTGGTTAGTTGAAACAAGACCTATCTCAATCAACTGTTCCACAAGAAAATTTTCTTCACTAAAGTATTAATTTTGTCTTAGGACCTTAATCAACTGTTCCACAAGAATCCTATAGGGTACTCCCATGAATCCTATCCTATAGACCTATCTCAATCAATTGTTCCACAAGAAAATGTTCTTCACTAACTTGCAAGTTCATTATATTCCAAGGGACACCAAAACTTCACCCTAAGTTTCATAAACCAAATTTAACAATCATTAGATCATGCAAGATTATAATATGAATGAGATAAATCATGATCTAGGTTGATTAATTTATAGTTTAGGGTGATAGGATGGCTTAAGTGGATCTATGTTAAACTCTAAACCGTAAACCCTATGACATTCATAAATTGTCTTATATTAATAGTTAATTGTATTTTCATTCAAGTAACATGCCTTAGACATAAATGAGGCTTAAAATTTTATTTTATCATATGTATTCAATTAGGCCATTTATATTGAATGGTTTAAGGGTATAAATCCTAAACATGTATCTTACATTTTGAAATTACAAATCTAATGCAGGTTCACTCATATCTTCTAGAGATCACATGGATCGATTCAATAATATTCACAATCAACCTCCACGCTCTCCATCTCCACCACCTTCACTTCCACCTCCACCCACTCCACCTCATAAACCCCCACCTCCACCACCTGAAATCAATGGTGCTCGTTTGCAAGCACAAATCAATTCCAATGTTAGAACCATCCAAGATCAAATCAACATTATTCAAAATGAAGAATTTGTCGCACCACTTGTGAGGATGATTACATCTAGGATGCAAACCATTTTTGATGATGTCAAGGATATGGATGGGATCTTAGATGAGCATTGAAAATGGATAGAGGAGAGGAGAACTTCTGATTCTGAAAAGGAAAACGCAAATAAATGAAGAGATGCAGTAGAGAGCCACAATAGTTTTTAAATTAAGACAATGATCTTAAATAGTTATGAATTTATGAATTTGGTGAACGATGGTTATTTTGTGTGATGAATTTGGTGAACGATGGATATTTTGTGTGATGAATTTGGTGAACAATGGATATTTTGTGTGACGTGAATTAGATGGATATTTTTAGATGGATGGTTCTAGATGGATATATATATGCATTAGACATAAAATGAGATTTTTGTGAATGTTTCAAGTTTATTGTTTACTATGTACACATGTATTAAAATTGCACATATAGTTGTTAAATTTTGAAATTTGTATGTACATAGTTTACTTTAATGATGTATGCATGCAAATTATGCATGGTAATTTTTATTTTAAATGTATGTACATGTTAAATGTATGTATGTTAAATGCATGGTATTTTTTTATTTTAAATGTATGCACATAGTTTACTTGATCAAGTTCAATCAATATATATGTGTGTTTCAATTTTATATGATCTTAATATATGTACATGCATGTATCATATTTAAACAAATTTGCATGTGTGTTTCAAATTTAACTATTTCTTGTAATTTTTTAAGTTTGTATGTTAATTTAGTATAATTTAATGCAGGTGCACACTTATATCTCATATCATGGATGATTTTAATATTAATGATATCATCAATCCACCACCTCAGCCACCTTCACCTCCCCCTCCCCCTCAACCTCCACCTCCACCTCCCCCTCCACCTCCCCCTCCACAACCTATTGCATCTGATGAGGCTCGCTTACGAGCACACATAAATGATCAGGTTGCATCAATATAAAATCAAATCAATGCTATGTAGAGTCGAGCATTGATTCCACCCGATGTTAGACATTTTGCATCTGCAATGCAAAATGTTGTGGATGCCATCAAGACCATTGATTTTGATCTAGATAGGCATAGACAAGACAAAGAACAAATGAGATAATTTTATGCGGATGGTCTCTCTTATAAGGAAATATTAGACCTTAAAATAACGAAAGCCCAACTAGCCCCCTACTTTTTCGACCCTATTACTTGACAACCCATTCGTGCGAACAAATCTAGAATATCCATGAGGTGGTGTATACATCCACAGATGAGGGCACATTTTTGGGATCGATGGTATATGGTTTTTGAAGTCCCCCACATGCTAATTGGGAGTGCCCATTTTATTTTTTGAGGAAATTATATGTAGATTTTGTTATGGGGCACAAGCCCAATTATTTTGATTTTAAATCATTTCAGGGTGTTGGTGGCGGCATGCCACAACAAAGGTTAGGGGCAAGGGTTGATCCCCAACACCCTGTGCATGCACAACCCCTTGTTGTTGCTCCTAGTCCTCCCATTCCTGAACCTATGCATCATCGATCTATGGTCTTGACATTAGGTTCCCTTAGTACACTCGCAGGAGACCTTGATCAATATGCTTCTGCGATAGCGGGTGGGGAGCATAGAGACGATGATGATGGAGGAGTGTTCTATGGAGCTGGTCCGAGTACCACTCTAGGAGTGTTGAGGCCCATCCCACATGTATGTACCAGTTGCCATCAAGTATGCTATGGACCTGATCAAGCCACACCTGGTTCAGGCGGATGTGGAGATTTTGGTGGTTCATTTGGTCACATCAGTTCATTTGTAGAGTTTCTTACAAGAGGCGAACATCTTGAGGACACTAGTACACAAGTATAAATATGCATCTACACGTTTATTTTGTAAGAATTTTGATGAATGTATATATCAAAGTAAAGTTTGCAATACATTTCAACAATCAAATTTTTTGGTGTACAAACGATAGTAACGATGGGGCAATCATCCATTCGACGAGTACATACATTGACACCAGTCCTAATCAGCAACCCTTATGGGGTATTTTGATTTCAATTTTTTAAATTATAAATGAAATGATTTTTAACTTGAGTTTTAAATTTATAATTGAATAACATATATGTTTGAAATATTTATGTTGGTTTAGGCTAGTCAATCGGCTTCCACGTTGATTCCACCTGAGGGGTTGTCGAGCACTCCTCCACTATCGACCGTCGTAGACCAAGGGCAGGTACATTTATATTGTAACTTGTTTAACTTACATTAGTTTAGTTACAATTATGAATTTTTAATTCACTATATATATCAAATGTGCATGTACACTTGTAAATATTATAAGCTTGTGTTACATGTATACATGTCTGTCTAGGTTGATACCACAATCAAAATGGGCATTGGGCAAACATTAGATTTTGCGGTTACTCGTGAGGCCTTTGATTTTCAGGTTGTTTAAATAAATTTCTACACAAAATGTGCAAACTTGAATATATATATATATATTTACCTAATTCAAGTATGTACATGCTTTAACTTTGATCTTGTAGGACTTTGTTAGTGAGACTTTCAGCCCTGACCCAAACATAGTTACACCTCTAGGAGGGCATGTCGAGCAGGCTCTAGATCAAATGGTAATTTAAATTTTTTATTATATTTAAATTCAATTATAAATTATATATTGTGAATATATAACTAAATAATTTTAAATTTCAAATTGAATATTAATATAATTTGAGCTAATACATGTTTTAATTTTTCTTTTTCTTTTATAGCATGTGACACATCTAGTAGTTGAGAATGTACAAACATGTCCTGCAGAAGAGGGTGCACAACCTATGGATATGGTACAATTAAAATATGATAAATTATAAATTAATTTCAATTAAATCATTTTTAATTGTAGACTTGTGCATCTAATTTCAACATTTTTTGTCTTGTTTGTGTAGATTGATTCAAAGAATGTAGAGGCTGCTTTAGGTGTAGAAGAGCATCCAAACCCAGATATGATGGTAATTTAATTTTAATATGATGAATTATAAATTAAATTGTCATTAATTTTTTTTTCATTTTCTTACATATGATTTCATCTTTCTCTTGTACAAAGTGTTTTAGGTCATCTGCATAGTCCGCATGGCACAAAGAGGTCTCTTGATTATAGAGACAATACATGACCTAGAAACATGATTTTGTGGGTTATATTTGTTTATTTTGTGGACTATATTTTTGGTTTGTCATGTACTCTATTGGACTTTATAATTCATGGTTCTTGAGTACTTAGTTGGAATTTAGTTCATGGGTTGTACTATGATGGACTTTTTTTCATGCACTTAATATATTTACATAAATTATGGACTTTATTATTGTTTGAAATTTTAATTTACACATATACATTTATGCATTTTATGTTCATAGTCAAGATATTAATATAGGAAATTGATGTGAAATTAAATATAAATATGAAATTAAAGTTGAAATTAATAGGACATTTTAATAATTATAGTTTACAAATTTATTGATCTCATACATGATATGTACTTTCAATAATTAGCTATAATTAGTCAATGAACTTATTCAATTCATGTCAATCAATAATTAGTCAATAAATCATAATTTACAAACCAAAGCAATTTGTTTATATACCAGAAAGGATAAATTTTTAAGAAATAAACAAAACCATACAAGATTAGAGAATAAAAGCATTAATAAATTCTATAAATAATAAAATCCAGCACTAATTTATAAGCTATCAAAACAAATAATGGCATCCAATACTATTTTTTAAGTTGTCAACACAAATAATGGATTCCAATACTAAATTATAAGGCATACATTGAAAACAAATAAGGGGACATCTTAAGGGATCATAATACATTGTATTAAGGGGACATCTTAAGGGGTCATAATACGACGTCTTTAGGGGATGTCTTAAGGGTTAATAATAGAATGCCTTAAAGGGATGTCGTAAGGGTTCATAATAGAACGTCTTAAGGGGTCATAATACAAAATCTTAAGGGGATGTCTTAAGGGTTCATAATAGAACATCTTAAGGGGATGTCTAAAGGGTTCATAATAGAATGTATTAAGGGTTCATAATACAATGTATTAATGGTTCATAATACAATGTCTCAAGGGGATGCCTTAAGGGGTCATAATACAATGTCTTAAGGGGATGTCTTAAGGGGTCATAATACAATGTCTTAAGGGGTCACAATACAATGTCTTAAAGGGGTCATAATACAACATCTTAAAGATATAATTGATTTAACAATAATGTATGCATGAAATTTAGTGATTTGAAGACATACAAGGACATATATATCTCAAAACAATGTTTACAAAATTTGGATATGCCATCTCAAGAACATCTCAAACTCATGCTCAGAATGTACTAGGTCTTCACACCACCTAATATCAAAAAGGTACAAGCAATATCAATGAAATCATCAAAACATACATAATTTAATTTATATAAAACTAACTATATGTACACAACTCAAGTACCTGCATTTAAAAGTATTCCACACATGTGTAGGTTGAATCCATGCATCCTCTCCTTTTTGTTTCAAAGTATGAGATCAATGCAATGATGGCTTAAGGATACAAAAAAAAGGATAATAAATCAATTTAAACTATTAATGTACAAGCAATATCAATATGTAATCAAAACATGTATTTAAATATATTTTTACTAATAATTACCTCTATTTAAAAGGACAATATAAAACTTAAACTATATTTACCTCTATTTACTTATTCCATTGTACCATCTACATCTTCCATAGAAATTGTCCATAACATGTTATTTGCAGATCTTCCGCGATACCAATCTAGTTTTATATTTGTTGCCACCACCAAATGTGAATAATGAATTATTTTTTTATGCGGTTCATAATCTTCGAATGCAGGTAGACCATTCTTCCTTGCTAGGTATTTTCGTAGCCAAGTGCCAACAACCACAACCGATCCTATTGGAAAATATGAAAACAATCATCATATAAGTTCTCAAATATTTCTTAATGAGATGAAAAACTTGTTCTAAAATATTGTTTAAGGGAATCAAAAAAATTGTTATCAAAATTTGCTTAAGGGGATGTCTTAAGGGGATCATGGTACCTATTGGATAATGATAGCCATCATCATCTTCTCGAGGTGATATTAACTTATGTTTACTCTCCACACAACGAGCCAACCAATATTCTATTTGCTCTTCATTCCCCTCAGGTGCAACAACAACATACACATGTCCTGCAAACAAAATTTGATTTAATAACTTGTGCATAGCAATATAAAAAAATTAGTATTACAAAATAACTTAATAAAGAGAAATTAAATGAAATAAATTGACTTAAATTACCTTCTTGTACAAGGTCTGAAACACGATCATAGTCTTCAGATGCAAACACTTGATCATTTTCTTCAATAGTTCTTTCATATTGATCATGTGCTTGTGAAGGTGTCAACGATCTTTGTTCCCACTTTTCAACCCATTATGTATTTTCACATGCTTCCCAATCTCCTGAAATGCAAAACTATCAAAAACATGCAAGCTCCCTTGTCCAGATAGTCCATGTGCTTGCTGTCGAACTCCTAAACGAATGCCATTTTGTAGATCCACTAATTGTCTCATAGTCAACTCTAGGTACAATGTTATCTTCTTCAACCAACCAAAAGAATCAATGAACTCTAGAGTACTCACTCAAACTAGGTGTAGATAATATTGTATTACACCAATTGACAATCCCATGTGCATCTTTAAATTTTACTGCATCTTCAAATTTTAATTGTTCTCTAGCAAGAATTCTTTTGACAC
>VCHN02001678.1:0-20634 GCA_007115665.2 Sequoiadendron giganteum
GAATCCGACCTTTCAGTTGTTTGTTCAATGACCAAGTATACAGTAGCCATATAGATCTTTTCCCCCATCTCCATTCACAACCAATGGTACCTATTAGAAATATATATTAAACAAATGAACACAATTCATGATATATAATATGTTATTCATAAACATGAAACACACAAGTACATGATAAAATTTACAAAAAAAATAGTCAAACGCGATAAATTTTTCCAAGTATTGAGAAATTAAATCAATATTTTGTCAACTTTGCTAACAATCTAGGAAGCATTAAAGAAATCAGCACATGGTTAATACATTCAATGCTTCCATAGTGAACATTCTCTATGTACCAATAAGAGAAACAAACAAGATTTTCAAGAAACAGTAAATAGATGAGAATAAGCAGGAAAAAGCCCAAGCACATGCCTAGAATTTCATGAATTAACTATGTATTCACTGCTTGTGTACCCACTAGGACTTCAATTAACTTTTTATGTACACATATACTTGAGTTTTTGAATATGTGTAAGAATTATGCCGAGTGTTTGAAATTGTTCAATTTGTTCCAATAAGAAAATGATTGTTGCAATCATTTCATTGCACTAATAATGTAGCCATAGATATGCATAATTGCAACCATGCAATATGCAATTCATATACACTGCTTGAAATTGTGTATCAGTGAGATTTTCTTACAAGCAAATGAAATAAAATATACCTATATTATACATTTTGGTGAACGTACAATGAGAAACATTGCACATGGACTCCATACCACATGCCTATAACTATGCATAATCTCATTGTGAAAGTAACTTGCTTTTGGCCATAAAATAGTTTCATGTTCATGAATTATATACCATGTCACAATTGACTATACTGATCTGTTTGTGTTTCTCAAGTCTGTGAGCCCCTTGAACACCGATGGAGCTACAAATTTATTATCTCAATAGCTTTGTTTTTTGTGCTCTAAAATTATAGTTTATATATTTTTCTATTGCTTTAAGTAGTTCAATTTTTCATTTTCCTTTGAGTAAATCAAGCAAACAAGGCGACATTATATATTTTGGCAAATATTTAATTGGGGGATGCATATAGTGAGAGCTTTCACAATGGACTGATGTGTACTGAAATAGTGAATACATCTTTAATGCACTGAATGCAAACTTCATGATATATGTTGGACAACTCAAGGATATGCAAGCACGGAATCCATAGTTAATTCATGAAATATGAGCCAAGTGGTGATTTTTCCTTAATGTTTTCTTATTGTTTTTTGAGAAGATTTCATGTCTTTGGATGTGGGTTGTTGTCTGCAACTTTTTCTATTTTGTACAATGCTTGAACAAGGGTGAAGTTGAAGGAACGATGTGCAACTGCTGAGTGGGCCATTTGTTTCTTTTTGATACTTGGACAGTAGAAGTGTTAGAGGCAAAACTTAACATTTTAAGGGAATTGAATGGTTTTTGTTTCTTTTAGATCTTGATTGCGCTTTTGCATATTCGTTATTCTGGAAAAGTGTAGTGGTCGTCAATGGCTTGGCAATGTGTTTATGATACTTGATAACTAGAGGTATTTCTTGTTGTTACAATGGCTAATGAGCCAACTAAGTACACTAAATTACATATGCTTTGTGGAAGGTCTTGTCATGAATTCATTTTAATCAAAGAGAAAGAATGATACAAGAATATGATCTTCCACTTCCATGCTCAATAGTTAACTATATTTACAGCTAAATATATATTTGCATCCCTCCACAATTGCATAAAAACATGTTACTTTTGCAACCAAGAATATGCATAATTACAATCATCGAATATGCAATTCATTGCTTAAGTATGAGATTGTTTTTTTTTATATATTCTTGGCTTTTTCCTATAGTCAGGATTTAAGTGCATATTTTTTGTGCTAGAAAATAATGGTTTATCTCTTTTCCCAATGGTTTGAGTAGGTTGATTTTTCATTTTCCTTTAAGTAAAATAGGAAAATAGGGGAACATTATATATTGTTGGTAACATTATATATTGTGAAAAATATTTAATCGGGGGATTCATATAGTGCAAGTTTTGATGCTGGACTTGTCGATGCTCAACCATTCAATGCATGTTTAATGCATTAAATGAAAACTTCACAATATGTGTCGCACATCTAGTGCGAAGATAAGTAGAGAATTCTTGGTTAATTTGCATCTAAAAAAAATAGACGAGCATGGTAAATTTTCCCAAGCATTTCCCATTAGCCCTTGTAATAGAAACCAAACATCATAAACATAGAAAAAAGTCACTCACCAATAGTACACTGCAACATAATAAAAAACATCAAAGAATGGATACTTGTAGTTATCAAGTGTCAAAAACACATAGCCAACCCAATCACCACCAATGCACCTTTGTAGTACAATAGACATGCAAAAGAACAAACAACAGTTTAAAAACCATCAAGTTTTTCAACAAATGATAAACAAACAAGAATGAAAACAAAAAAAACCCAACAACTGCCTAAGATTTCATAAATTAACTATGCATTCACTGCACATATACCCACATGGAAAAACACAACGAAGAGCTACAAAACCCACAATATTTCCAACAAACGATGATAAAATAGGAATAAGCATAAAAAAATCTTAGCACTCCCTGAAGAATTCATGAAGTAGTTATGTGTTCACTACATGCACGAACCCACAAAATTTCCAAAAATATATAATTTTGTATTCTCCCAATTTACATAAACAAAATTGAATAGTAGACATAGTAGCATTTAATGCAATAGCTATACATTGATAGACAAGCATGCCATATCCAACGCATACGATACAATTGCAAAGTTGACCTACTCCAACATCTAGTGAACATATAGTTAATTCATGAAATGTTAGGCGAGTGTTGAGTTTGGTTTCTACTTATTGTCATTTAATCCATGAAATCTTAGGGTTGGGTTTTGTTTTTGCTTATTCTCATTTACTTATCATTTGTTGGAAAGCTTGTCAATACTTTAGCCTTTTACATCTTTGTTATTCTGTAAAAGTCGTTAGCAGGTGAATGGCTTCGTTGTGTCTCTATGATAGTTGACAACTACAAGTATTCCTTGTTATATTTCTTTTTCTCATTAAATCCCAACTATAGGGAAAAGGCCAAAATATTTTAAACAATACAATTTCACTGGCGAAGTGACTATTTGAAGAGAAAATGCAATCAATGCAATAGTAAACCTACTACTCAGCAAGAACCAATAAAAGCACAAATTTTTACATTATACAATTTGATACACTGCCAACCGTACTGTATCATTCATTTTTGTAAAAGTATATCAGCAAATTAGGAACCCATTATATTTTTTTCAAATAGTCAAACATTGTATGCAAATTATGCCACCCTTAGCCACAAGGTAGTGGCTATAGAAGCAGTCAATGCATGTTGAATGCACTAAATGATATAACTATTGCATCACAAACAATACTATATTAAATGCAAATTCTACAACATAACTTTTCCCAAACATTTATACTAAATAGAAATCCTACAAACTTAGCCAATAAGTTGGCAGCTACTTCTATGCCACTGCAACTAGATATATTATTCATTGTTATAAGACCCAATTGTACAAATAGTTATAGTAGATAACACAGGACATAAAACACATGAAGCCAAAAAGCAAGATGCAATTGCAATAGTCTCATCTTCAATTGAGTGATAATAAATATTTATTCTATCTCTCTATTTCCTCATGTAAGCATACTATTTTTTCCTGTTAAACATGAAACATAGAAGCATATGTATAGGAAAAATGTACTATTGATGACTGGAAAATCTGTCTATTTTTCATACTTGATGTATTGCTCACTGTTACAAAGAAAACTTAGCAGAAATAAAACCCAACACTCGCCTAAGATTCCATGGATTAGTACCCACCAGCTCTCCAACACATCTCACACAATTTGCATCCAATGGAATAAAAATGTATTGATTGCTTCATGATCAAATATTTCCCACAATAAATAATGTTCCCTTACTTTACCAATTTAGTTAAACAAAAATATACAAACTGTAATTTTCAAGCACAAAAAATATCTTCTTAAATCCTGACTATAGTAGAAAGGAAAAAATATTTTAAACAACACAATGTCATTGGCCAAGCGACTAATTAGAAAGCAAATGCAACAAATGCAATAGTGAACTTGCCCATCGGTAGGAACCAATAATAGACCTCCTCTGACCATCTATGGAAAAAACACAAAAAATGCTTGAAACAATACAATTTGACTCACCATGAAAAGTTTAAGAACAACAAGTGATTATTTCAAAAGAAAATTCAACAAATGCAATTGTAAACCCGCCTATCAACATAAACTAACAATTGCAATAGTGACCTGCCTTTCAACAAAAAAAAAATCATGCTTATGAATTACATGACATGCCATTCACTATGCACATTTGTATATTCGCTAAGTTAGATTCTTGAACCATGCTTCTCCTAAGTTATTGTCCGCAACTCTTCCAAAGCGTAAATTTTATGCACATTGGAAGACTTAAAATTCATTGGAAACAAAGGGGAAGAACATTACAAGAATCTGACCTTCCAGTTCCTTCTTCAACAACCAAGTATATTTTTTCTCATATACATGTCTACCTCCAACTCCAATTGCAAATAATGGTTCTTGTTATGGGGAAAAATTGGACAAATGACCACATTCCATGACATATAATACACTATTCATAAACATGAACCACAGAAAGATCAATAAAATTTGCAAAAGAATAGACCAAGATGATAATATTTTGTGAGCATTCCCTATTAGCCATTGTAACAACAACCAAGTATCATAAACATGGGAACAAGGCACCCATCAGTGGTGCACTGCCACAAAGTAACAAACATGCAAAACCAAAACCAAAAGCTAGAAAAACACAAGCTTTTAAATAAACAACAAACAAACAACAATAAGCACAAATAGAACCCAGTACTTGCGTCAGATTTCATGAATTAACTATGCACTCATTGCTTATGTACTCACGAGGCCTTCAACACATCTCACACACTTTGCTTTCCAATATTTGTTGATACCCTACTACCCACACAAGCAATAAACACATAACTAATGCATTCACTCGCTTGATATTCCTTGTCATGCATATGCAATCCCTTGTACCCTTGCACCGTTACACCTTGTAACAATAATAAATACTTCTATTCATCAAGTGTCAAAAACACATAGCCAAGCCATTCACCACCAATGCACTTTTACAAAATAACGAACATGAAAAAGAACACCCAATAGCTAAAAAACAAACAATCTTTTCAACAAACCATAAAAAAACAAGAATAAACACAAAGAAAACCCATCATTCACCTAAGATTTCATGAATTAACCATGCATTCATTGTACATATACCCACATACAAAAACGCAACAAAGAGCTACAAAACCCATAATCTTTCCAACAAACAATAATAAAATGAGAATAAGCAGAAACAAAATCCAGCACCCGTCCAAGATTTGATGAACTAGTTATTCGTTCAATGCATCTGCACCCATAGACTTATCAAGTATCACAAATACACAACCCAACCATTCACCAGTAGTGCACTTTTATAGAATAACACACATAGCTAAAAAACCCACAAGCTTTTCAACAAACGACACACAAATGAAATAAGCACAAACAAAACAGAGCACTCACCTAGGAATTCATATATTAACTATGCATTCGTTGCATGCGTACCTACATGAAAAAATGAAATGAAGAGCTAAAATACCCACAAGCTTTCAAACAAACGATAGACAAACAAGAATAAGCACAAGCAAAACTTAGAACCTGACTAACATTTCATGTGCACCAACATTACACAAGACATTGTCAAAAGCATCCAGTTTTCCTTGTAACACTCTAGTTATTAAGTATCAAAAACAAATAGACACGCCACTCACCAATTGCAGACAGTTACCATTGCACAAAATGACAAACATCAAACATGACAACCCACAACCACAAACATGCAAGCTTCTCAACAAATAGTAAACAAACAACATGGAAATTAACCAAGCATTCTATGCTTATCTTCACATCAACTGTCCAACACATATCATGAGGTTTGCATTTAATGCATTAAACATGCATTTACTGCTTCAGTACCAACAAGCCCGCCACCAAAACTCACACTACTTACATCCTCGATTAAATATTTGCCATAATATATAATGTTCCCCACTATATATAAAGTTCCCCTATTTTCCTATTTTATTTAAAGGAAAATAAAAAATCAACCTACTCAAACCAATAGAAAAGGAGATAAACCGTAATTTTCCAACACAAAAAATATGCGCTTAAATCACGACTATAGGAAAAAGCCAAAAATATTTTAAACAAGACAATATCATTAACCAAACACCTAATTCAAAAACAAACACATAGATTACAATAGTAAACCTGTATATCGACATAAACTAATAAAAGTCTTAGGTTGATCCTCGAGACGATCGATGGATATACATTGAGGCACACTTATAGACTAGCAAACAAGGTTGTAGACTATTTTTTTGAATCTTGCAATTGACAAGCAGGAAGATGCAATCATCTCACGAGTTGTTGAAGATTGGCCAGATTACAAAAATTTATATCCACGGATTTGTAGGCTAAGAAGCAGTAAACATATGATACACAGATGGGAATGCGAGAGGATCGAATTAGGATCTTACAAATATGGCAAGGACCTCAGGTTTAAGCGGTAACAAGACATCACATACATCAACTCTTTTCGAGGAATCATAAGTAGGACCTTAAAGCCATACACCAGTCGAATGGATATTAGGTTTATAGAAGAGAAGTAGAGTAAAACGGGAATATGTATGTTGGTCAACAAAAATAATGTCATAATTCCTCAAGATCCAAGGGTGCAAATACAAATGCAAAATCTCTCAAAGCAGTTGAAGGAGTTGTTCGAAATCCAGTCAGACATTGCGAAAAAATCAATCAGAGCCATTATCAGGGAGAAGCATCTGGCACATGCCCATGTACATAATGCAAAGATCATGGATTGTTTTTTGTAAAAAATTGTGCGCACATGTGGAAAATTTTGTTGGAAATGTTAATCTTTCGTAGCCATCCACCGAGTGTAGTTAATGCATAGTTTGAAATGATCCGTAGGGATCCTCCACCTTCCGTGTCTGACCTCCATGCTGGGCCAATTAATCTTGGCAGAGAATTAACTCTTGGTAGGTGAATTTGAATTGAGCGCCAATTTTGGAAAAGGTTGAGAAAGATAAAAGAACATAATATAATGTTTTTTCTATTAGAGAAAGAGAGAAGAATGTAAGTGACAGAAGATAGAAAGAGCAACAAAAGAATAGAAGGAGGAATGTTCAGGTGAACCTGCAGCAGTAGAGGAAAGTGCTCCAGAACATTGACAGAGGATAGTGCTCCGGAATGTTCGCAGCAGCACACAGCAGCAGCTAGTTTGCTCCAAAACTTGCACAATTTTTATATGAAGAAATGTACAGAGCCTTGCTCTAAGTTTTTGTATGTAAGCATTGAAGTTTGTAATATTTTTGGTTTACGTTAATGAAACAAGAAAATATTTTGCCTCCTCTTCTTGTTGTCCATTTTATTTTGTATCTAGTTCGTGTTTTCTTCTTTCTCCACTATAGTTGGGTTTATTTTTATCCAACAGATTGGTATCAGAGCCCTAAGCTTTCTAGGCATTTAGTTTTTTAAAGCCCTAGCTAAAGTCCTAGGCGTGTTGTGACAGAAGCCTTCCTTCTGGGTATTTGGGAAAGCCCTAGTTTTCTAGTAAGTGAAGAAAAACCCTTTGGTTTTTTCTAGGTATTTGTAGTTTCCCCCTTTTAGCAAAAAGGTTGGAGGAGACAGTAGGAGTTGGTAGCAACCACCTTTTTTTGATGGAAAAAGTTATGACGTCTGGGCAAAGAAAATGAAAACCATTCTTGTAGCAAATGATTTGTGGGAATTAGTAGCAAATGGGTTCACAAATGTGACTGACCCAAATGCACATGCAGCATTGACCAATCGCCAAAAGAATCAATTGAAGGAGACAAGAAAGAATGATGCTAAAGCCCTTAGTTTGATTGAGGCAGCCTTAACAGAGGCCATTTTCCCTCGAGTAGCAGCAGCTTGTTATGCAAAAGAGGCATGGGAAATACTTGAAACCACTTGCAAAGGGACTGAGAAAGTCAAGTTTGTAAAACTCTAGCTGCAAAGGAGAGAATTTGAGACCATGCAGATGAGGGACAATGAGTCCATTTTATATTTTCATACAAGGGCCTCCACCTTGATTAATTAGTTGAGGATAAATGAAGATTATGGAGAAGATTCTCAGAAGCCTTCTTGTTAAATTTGACCTGGTGGTTATTGCCATAGAAGAGGGAAAAGACCTCTCAATATTATCAGTTGATGAGTTAATGGGTTCACTTCAAACCCATGAGCAATGCATAAATAGGTCTACAAATTCTTCCCAAGAACAAGCCTTCAAAGCACAAAAAAATGTAAGAGGTAGAGGAAGAGGAAGAAATGTTAGAGGAAGAGGTCAAAGAGGTAGAGGTAGAAGCAGCTCTGGAAGAGGAGGCTCAAATAGTCAAGATGAAGCCAACACTTCATAGTCAAACTTCCAAAACACAAGGAATAGCAGCTCAAATGGGAGGAAAGACAAGAGCAATGTGTAGTGTTACTACTGTCACAAGTATGGTCACTATGCAAATGAATGTAGGAAGAAACAACGTGACCAAGGAAGCCAAAATGCAAATATGGCGAATGAGAACAAGGCTGAAAATGAAAAATAGTCACAAGTGTTTATTGCATGCAATCTAGCAGAACAAGCCATCGCTAAAGTTTGGTACTTGGATAGAGGTTGTAGTAACCACATGAGTGGTAACAAAAATTTATTTGCCTCCATTGATAGCAGCATCAAGTCTGAAATCAAAATGGGCAACAATGAGAAGGTTCCAATCAAGGGAAAAGGCATAGTGTGCTTACAAACCAAGCATGGTGAAGAAAGAAAAATTCATGATGTCTTTTATGCCCCAGGAATCAAATATAATATTTTGAGCATTGGATAGATGGTCCAAAATGGCTATAGAGTGTTGATGGAGAAAGGAGAATGCATCATCTACGACAAGGACAGAAGCAAGAGAGTTATGGTAGCGGTTAAAATGACAAAGAACCGAATGTTTCCCCTCAAAATGCAACTCTGAGCATAGTCAAAAGGCTCACTGCAGTCAGCCTTCAAATTGGTCATCCGAGACCCATCCAAGCTTTGGCATTTGAGGTATGGGCATTTAAGTTATTCTAGATTAAGTCTTTTATTTTAAAAAGGCATGGTTAGGGGCCTACCAACAATTGTAGAGCCCAATAGAAAATATAAAGCATGCATCCTAGGTAAACAACATAGGCAACCCTTTCAATCGAGGCATTCTAGGAGAGCAAGAACACCATTAGAGATGGTGCATTCAGATTTGTGTGGTCCCATGAAGACCCCAACCCTAGGAGGTAATGTTTATTTCATGACACTCAAAGATGACTATAGTAGAAAAATCTGTGTGTATCTTTCGAAGAAAAAATCAGAGGCATTTAATAAGTTTAAGGAGTTTAAGGCCTTGGCTGAAAAGAAAAGTGACGATTATATCAAAGTCCTCATAACAGATAGAGGGGGAGAGTATATCTCTCAAGAGTTTATGAATTTTTGCAAGTATCATCATATTCAGAGACAACTCACAGCCAGGTATACTCCATAGCAAAATGGAGTAGCTGAAAGAAAAAATAGAACAATCACAGAGATGGCAGCAAGCATGTTAAAGGCAAAAGGTTTGTCAAATGAATATTGGGGTGATGTTGTAGCAACAATAGTTTTACATCCTGAATAGGTGCCCCACAAAGGTCATTCGTGATAGGATTCCACAAGAAGCATGAACAAAATGCAAATGGAGTGTTGAGGATTTGAGAATATTTGGATGTGTGGCATATACTCTCATGCCAAAGGAGAAAAGATAGAAATTTGATGGCAAAGGTGAAAAATGCATTTTCATAGGCTATAGTGAAGAATCCAAAGCCTATAGATTGTACAATCCTATCACCAAGAAAGTGGTGATCAACAAGGACGTTAAGTTCATTGAAAATGAATCATGAGATGGAACAGTTGATAGCAACACAGGTATTATTTTTTCAATACCTTTTGAGGATGAAGATGCTACAGAAGGAAGATGCTCTAGAACCTTACAGCAAGGTGACAGTCCAGAAAACAGTAGCAGCAGCTCTGGAACCTTTTAGCAGGGAGGATGCTCTGGAACTATACAGCAGTAGTCTTCTTCATTAGAACAACAGTCAAGCAGCTCCAAAAATTCAGACCCTACGCTTGCATCATTGATGCCACGAAAGACTAGAAGCGTGAGGGAAATTTATGACAACACAAAGTATGAAGATTTTGATGAGAATTTGGATTTTGCTTTGTTTTCTCATAGTGATCCAATGTATTTTGAAGAAGCTATGAAAGAAAAAAAATGGTGTAACGCCATGCATGAAGAGCTAGATGCTATAGTGAGAAACAAAACATGGGAGCTCACTGATTTACCCAAAGGGAAATCAACCATTGGAGTTAAGTGGGTCTATAAGACCAAATGCACTGCTAATGGTAAGGTTGAAAGGCATAAAGCAAGGCTAGTTGTTAAGGGATATAAACAACAGCCTGGAAGAGACTATGATGAGACTTTTGCACCAGTTGCAAAGCTGGAAACTGTGCGGGCAGAGCTAGCAATTGCAGCCCAACACAAATGGAGAGTACTAAAAATGGATGTAAATTTATCCTTCTTGAATGGAGTGCTGAAAGAAGAGGTGTATGTGGAGCAGCCACCTGGCTACAAAGTTCCAAAGAAAGAAGACAAAGTCTACAAGCTCCAGAAAGCTCTCTATGGGCTGAAACAAGCACTATGAGCATGGTACAATAGAATTGATACGTACCTTTTGAGCAATGGTTTCAACAAAAGTGGCAGTGAGCCCACACTCTATATGAAGACAGCCAATGGTGAGATACTTATTGTTCTTTTGTATGTAGATGATTTAATTTTCACAGGTAATAGTAATCTTTTCATTTTTGATTTCAAAGAGCCAATGAAAAATGAATTTGAAATAACAGGCCTAGGTTTGCTAAAATATTTCCTAGGCATAAAGGTCCAACAAATAGATGATGGCATCTTTATTTCTCAAATAAGTTATGCTAATCAAATCTTGAAAAGATTTAGAATGTTGGATAGCAAACCAGCCCCAACTCCAATAGCTATAGGTCTAAAATTAAGCAAAGAGAATAGCAGCAAAGATGTTAACCTAGCCCTCTATAAAAGTATGGTTGGAAGCCTCATGTATTTGACAGCAACAAGACCCGATCTGATGTACACAGTAAGCCTGATTTATAGGTTCATGGAGTAGCCTAAGGATGCACACTGGCAAGCAGGAAAAATAATTTTAAGGTATGTCAATGGCACGAAAGGCTATGGCATTATGTATACTGCCACTAATGAGTTTCAACTTGTTAGGTACATGAATAGTGATTGGGCAGGAAATGTAGATGACATAAAAAGCACTTCGGGATATGCATTCCACATGGGTTAAGGAGAAATATCATGGGCATCAAAGAAGCAACCCATAGTTTTTCTCTCCATGGCTAAAGCGGAATACATTGTAGCAAATGCAACAACATGCCAAGCCATATGGCTTAGAAGAATCCTTGCAGATTTGAATGAGCAGCCAAAAGATGGTACAACCATATTTTTTGACAACGTATCTTCTATTGCGTTGACCAAGAATCCCATCTTTCATGGACAAAGTAAGCACATAGAAATCCGCTACCATTTCATAAGAGAGTTGGTGGAGCATGGAGAGATCAAGCTTCAGTTTTGCAAATCTGAGCAACAACTCGCTGATATTTTCACAAATGCATTGTCAAAAGACTCCTTTGAATGCCTAAGAGATAGGCTGGGTATGCAGGAATGCTTCGGAACTTTGGCTCTAGTAAGCATAGAAAAACATAGATGCTTCAGAACTTGTGTTTAGGGAAACACAAAAAAAGGCAGATGCTCCGGAACTTGTGTTCAGGGAAACACAGAAAATGGAAGATGCTCTAGAACTTATGCTCTGGAACTTTTGAATGGTGATGTAAATTAGAAAGACTTGAGATTAAGGGGGAGTGTTGGAAATGTTAATCTTTCGTAGTCACCCACCGAGTACATTTAATGCATAGTTTGAAATGATCTGTAGGGATCCTCCACCTACCGTGTCTGACCTCCATGCTAGGAAAATTAATTTTGGCAAAGAATTAACTCTTGGTAGGTGAATTTGAATTGAGCACCAATTTTGGAAAAGGCTGAGAAAGACAAAAGAACATAATATAATATTTTTCTATTAGAGAAAGAGAGAAGAATGTAAGTGACAAAAGATAGAGAGAGTAGCAGAAGAATAGAAGGAGGAATGTTCAGGTGAACCTGCAGCAGCAGAGGAAAGTGCTCTAGAAATTGACAGAGGACAGTGCTCCGGAATGTTCATAGCAGCACATAGCAGCAACTAGTTTGCTCCAGAACTTGCACAGTTTTTGTATGAAGAAATGTACAGAGCCTTGCTCTGAGTTTTTGTATGTAAGCATTGAAGTTTGTAATCTTTTTGGTTTAAGTTAATGAGACAAGAAAATATTTTCCCTCCTCTTTTTGCTATCCATTTTATTTTGTATCTGGTTCGTGTTTTCTTCTTTGTCCACTGTAGTTGGGTTTATTTTTATCCAACAAATTTGAGTGGGGCAAACAAGCTACCATCAATAAGTTTGTATTAATTGAATACAGGGACAACATGGTGAAGGCTCTGTCCAAGTTAAGTCATGACCCAAAACAATGAATGGTTGGTGATGCAATATGCATCTCGGTGGCTAGAGATAACGAAGATATGAAAGCAGACCGTCACATTAATGAGAGAAGGCTTAACATGCAGACTTATGCTTTCTTCATTAGCCATCTACACAATATTTTCTCGTTTGCCCTTGAGAGGTTACAAGAGGTGATTGAAGTCACTCCCATCACGATCTTTATTTTGGGTTGAGGGGACTATTATGTAATTGTTTTGATGTTTAATGAAAGGGAGCCATTTTGTCTGATGGTATTTCGTCCAAAAAAAAAGTCTTAGGTTGAAATCTATTTGATTGAGAGTTAAGGATTGAAGAGTATTTTTTATGTCAATGTTATCTTCAAATTGAACCTTCTTTGACTGAAAGTCACAAACTAAAAGATATACATCCTATCAAAATTATATGGGACATAATTCCAACCTAGTCTCTTATTAAATTGAGATCTTGCATTGAACAAGACTTAGTTAATGCTAAAACTCATTTACAGCCATTCAACTTCATCATCAATTGAAAAAAAATCCATGAACTAAATTCCTATATTTTAAAACATATAGTCCTTACAACTGAATGGGTCATGTGTACTAATATTATATTTAATTGAACATTTTTATTCGCCCTTCTTCGAGATTGAAAGGTCGACTGTCTGTTGTATTTAGCATTAGTGGGCGACAAGAAACACTGAATTTAATTAAATATTCTTGCTTAGCCTCAACTTTCTAAGAGCATCATCCCATTGCGCAATAAAAATAGGAATTTAAATTATTAATGTCAGCTTCCTTTTGGTTCTGTTTTATGGCGTTTTCGATCGGTCCAGAAGAAACGCCGGTAGTACTTATCCTTTCTCTCGTCGTGATTGCGATTCATTGCATGCTATGTTGCACGAGGTCAGCACGCAGGGGTTTTGGTCAAATCTGTGTTCTCTATGCACTCTATTGCCAGCGGCTTGTTATATATCAAAGGCACCTCAACGAAGCTAAAATTCTCGAGAAAATCGTTGAGTCACCCTTTTGTCAAAGTGCAGGAACAAAATGGCTCACTTGACGCCCAGCTATTTGCAGATGCAAAGAAGTAGTAAGAACGCGATCATGTTCGGCCCAGCCAATTATGGCACGCGATGTTCAGCAATCAACAAAGTGAGCGACTGTGCAAGATGTAAGCAATCTTTCATCTTTTCTCAGATTATTTAGACTAAGCCTAACAATTTTTAAAGAATGAATCGGACAATCAGTGCGTTCATTGTTTACATTTGTACGCTGATTACAGGCACCTTATTAAACCGTTTTATGTTTAATTGGAGCCATCATAGATAATATCCTCTCACGTTTACTCATGTGTAGTTGTAGTGTCGAGACGGAGGAGCAGAGAGCGTGTGGGCATCAGAATGTGCATGGATTCACCACCCAATCATGATGGAGATTCTGAGAATTTCTCTCCAAGAAAGTACGGTAGTTTTAGTAAAATCGAGGGCTTTAATTATGCACGGGCTCCATCAACAGAACAGCAGGAGGAGGAGGATTGGCGCACCTTCAGAGCTCGCCTGGTGAATGCGAATTCCAGGGTGGTTACTCGTCAGAAGCAGAGGCCGAGGACTTTTAATAGTGCAGAGTGGGCGCATGAGATAAACAACATAGAAGAGGGATGCGTGTTGGTGGCCACCGAGGAATTGAAACGCCATCCTCTCCTTTCAGAAGCTGTGGTCCTTGTATTACAGTGCCCACTTAGCTCAGCCGTTTGCAAAGGGATTGTGTTAAACAAGATGTTTCCTTTTGACATTAGCTCCATAGATCTAGTTGACCCAATGTTAAGAAACTTACGTCTTCCTGCGTTTATGGGAGGGCCTGCAGTGGGAGGATCGGGATTTGGATCCAAATTTCATGTTTTGACAAGAGAGAAAGGGGTTGCAGGATTCGAGTGCATTCTTCCTGGGTTGCATGTGGGGAATATGGGACTGACTTTGCAGAGCGCCATGAGCAGTGACGTTGCCATGCGATTGTATTTGGGGGAGATTGAGTTGGAAAAGAGACATTTGACAGCTCAAGTGGAGGCATTCGGATGGTGGAAAACCATAGCTTGCAGTAGAGATGCAATTTTTAGCACTATTTTTTCTCCGGCTCATATGTGGTGTCATATAAACCACTTGCTAACCAGTTAAGAAAGCTTATAAAACTTGAATATAAAACTGTCTTTCCTGGTTATGACGCGTAATGCGTTGTCCATAAATTGTACGAATGAATAACTAGTCAAATTGTAGGGGGCCAGGGTAGGGGGTCAGGGATAATGCTTTCCCATGTATATTATTCTCTTGGGCCAGGTTTGGATTTTGGAGGTGACATTTTTTCCACCCATTTCTAGTTTCTAATATTATTTTATAATTATTAGTAACGATACTTATTCATAAGATTGGATTTAGTCAAAATTCTACTACTTTAATTGTTTTTCCCAAAAAAAACAAATTGGACTTACTCAAAACTTTTATTTTTTATTTTTTCTTTCTTTCTTTTAATTCTATCTTTGAGTTTGGTGTAAGGTTAGCATATTTAATAGATTTATTTTGGTAGGTTTTCAATTTTATTAAATAATAAATAATTTTTATTTTTCTTTAAATTTTTAATTTGTAATCTTTTAAGAGAATTTATGAGCTTGAATAATGATTGTTTATTTATTTATAAAACTTTAAGAGATTTCATTGGTCTAAATAAATATTCTCTAGATAATAGTAAGAAAGTGAATGATATAATAAATAAGAGACAATAAAAGTATATACAAGTCATTTTTAAAAGCAAAATTATTTCAATTTTTAAAATTATATAGTAAGATGTGTGTAGAGAAATGAAAAGCTTCCTGGTATAAATAAATATTTAATTAATAATATAATAACATAAAATTAATTAGATTTCAATGAAATAATAGATAAAATGATAGATTTAGATTAATAAACAAAGTGTTATTATAGAGTTAACTATATTAAATTTTGTATTTTTTATGAGAAACATTGCTCTTGATAATCCATATCAAGATTTTGAAATTGGATATGCACCTATCATTCTCAAATAAGCTTGCCTTCTAAATAAGAGTTTTCTCTAGACTAGGTCAAATATTATTTTCAAGAGTATGTAATTGTTTTCAATAAAAAAATCCACTTGAGCCTATTGCTAAAGTTCCTAATAATATTTGGTAGAAACTTGCTAATCAATAAAAAGTATTAGCCTCCATCATGTTTCTTCACTCTATCCACTTAATTATTGTGAGAACATTATATAAATCCACCTTAAATCATCCTAATAATATTATAAACCCTGTTGAAAGATCAAAGATACAAAGAAAGTGTGCAATTATAGCTAAGATAATACTATAGGAGTTATTGGTGAACTCCGAACACCCTAAGATTAGTTGCCAAACCAAAATATCTTCCACAAGAAAAAAATGACAAGAATATCTTGCTATGATTAAAGATGTAAGTTTGCAAGATTGAATATATCAAATGTATATAAGATACATTTCTTATAACAGAAAGGTTCTAAGATAGGATTATACAAGATCATGACATGTGTCTTGATCTTGTAATGAGATAACTACTTCAACATTATAAAATGACTTGGACACAAGAATTAAATGACATGATAAGATATGATAAGATCACATGACATAGACTTTTAGAAATATTCCCTAGGAACTAATTAAATTTAACATGTAAATATGATCTATAAGTGAACTAGATAGGTAAAACACCTATTTACACCAACAACTCCCCTTAAGTGCAACTTAGGGAGTATATTATTATGCAAATGATACAAATATCTAAGGATGGGTCTCAACTACAAGGCCATGTTAGGAACCCATGTACAAATGCAATCTCTCATAAATGGAGAAAAGGAGAAAACCTAGTCAGAAAAAATCTTCTCCAAACGAGAGAAAAGACACATTAATACTTTCCATGAAAAATGAGGACAAAACCCCATGTGATAAAAAATAACCCCATAAGTGAGAAGAAGAGAGCCCATACAACCACCCCTCAATGAGATAACTTGTTTCACAGAAACACTAGAAGTGCACTAGTGGAGTAACATGAGAACCTTGATCCAAGCAACAAAGGACAAGATGAGTCTAAATTTGGAAACACTAGAAATTATCGATTATGGAGCAACTTTGGAATCATGATAAAGAAAAAAAGAACAAGATAGAATGTCCTCAAGCTAAGGAACACTAGAAAAATTTCAATATAGAGAAAAAATGGAATCTAAATGAAGTAGCAAGAGATAGAACATTGTTCTAGAACTAAAATAAAATGCAAGGATCAAAATTACACCTTCCCAAGTGATAGTGTGTCCAAGTGATCAACCATAATGTGAATACACATAAATATGAATAAAAGATACATGTGGTCGAACCTAAAAAAAAGAGTATGGATGGCTTGATAGAGTTGGGTCATCCCACAATAATGGGTCCCAAACTTGATTTTGAAGAAAAACATTCAAAGTTTGATATGCTATTTGCAAATCAATGTTTTGAAAAACAAAGAAAAATAAATCTGTGATGAAAAGAAACCCATGTTAGATTTTGTTTTAAATCCTGAAACCTCTATTGGAAAATGTTTTCTCTTCAAAGAAAAAAGGTGTATTTATTGTATTTGATCATTTTGGAAATTAATTGTCCCATTGGTTTTATAAATTTTGTTAACCTTGATAAAATATATATGAGCATATATATATTGTTTATATACTTTTGGGAGGGGATTATGCGGTCTAATTTTTTTAAAAATTACCCACCTGTGGAGGTGCATGGATCTCAAAATCTGCAGGTTTTAAGTTTAATTAAAAAAACAACAAAAATATAAACAAAAAACAAAAAACAAAAGAAAAAAACGAATTTGTGGGGGTTGGCAACTCAACCCACAGTCACCCCCATTGGAGGCGTTGTGGGGAGCCATGCCTAGCACACCCCATGTGGCTACCACTACGCAGCCGCCCACCCATGGTCGCTGATTGTGTTAATACTGCCGTGCCCACCATGGATAGGGCTGGCTGTGTAAGCCGCTGCCACCACCGCCACTGTAAGGGACGGTTGTGGTTAACACAATGGCACCTTAACTTGGGGTCAATTGTGTTCAACGCAACCGCCCAACCCTAAAATGGCATGCGGCCCAAGGATGAAACGTAGCCTTCATTTTTCTAATTCGCTTTTTTATTTTAAAATAAAAATAAAAATATATTTTAATATTGATTAGTATATTTTTATAATATTTAAATATTAATATATATAAAATAATAAAATATATATTAATGTTTAATATTATATTAATATTATAATAAAATATTAATATATATTTATATTAAATAATTAATTTGACATATATATAATATATATACATGGTTATGTATATATGAGGTTAGATGAGTTTATTATTTGACATATATATATGTATATATAATATATATATATATATATATATATATATATATATATATATTAAAATGTTTAATTTAAGTGATGGCATGATTTAAATTTAATTGAGAAATTTTAAAATTAATGGGTAATAGTCAAACTGGTGGTTTTGTTTCGAAATAATCTATTTTTGAAAGGACTAATGTTGGATTCAGAGGTATTATGTTTTAATAGCAAGATTAGTTGATTTTAAAATGATTGATATGTAAGGGAAGAAATAGATGTTGTGAAAGTAGTATGTTTGAAATGGAGAAGTAAATATTTATTTTATTTTATTTGCAAGCAATTAAGGATTAAATATTTGGTTTAAATCTCAACCTATGTTTGAAAGAGACATTATTAATTAGTTTTATTGAGGCAATAAATTACTGGATTTTAGTAAGGGAAATGGATTTAATATATCCAAAATTAGTTTATTTCCTCACTATTGCTTTATGTGATTATTTCCTTGGTGTTCATGTTTTGGGAAATGGGTTAATTGTGTCTTTATTATGTATGCCTTCCAGAGGATCCTAGAGGATGGGGGTTGTCATTTTGTGAGGTCAATCATTTGTTAATTCCCTTGGTTAGTGCTTGAGGTTATGACAATGTTATTACCCAGTTTCCACGAACAGGTATGTTTTGTACCTCCTATAGAGGGAGTGGATTATGTGATTTGTGGCTCATTGTAAGGAGTGGCATTGTTATCTTTGTTACCTCTAGTGTTTGGAGAGGGTTTTGACTTATGTCACCTCCTGAGAAAGGGGCAGTTGTGATATCTGGTTTGTTTGCACTTTGGTACCCTTGGTGTTTGAATGGTGTACTTGTAGTTGGTACTTGATTGTTATGTGGATGGTTTTCTTAACATACCTAATCTATTTATTTTTGGAAGCAATGTGACCATGTTAGAGTTATACTTGTGTTGTACTTTTGTGGTGCATGTGATTGGTTGTGTCAATTTGATTCAGTTATGTTCTGCCTATGGCTAGAGGTAGATGGTCTTGGCTAGGATTCCTTGTTACTATCTCCTATCATGGGGGGTGGGCCTTCGACTACCACTTGGTTGGGTGGCGTGTACCTTACTCCATTGAGTTTTCTTCTTGTTCATGTGGATGAGATTTCTAGTTGGAGAGCTTGTGGGTTCCAATTTCATTTCTTGCTTTATTCATTTCTGTTGATCTTGTTATTTATCACCCCTCATTTGTTATCGGGGTGAAAAGTTGTAATATTTAACCATGATTATTGGATTTACCTCATTCGGGGAATGAGAGATGTAATCTCCTTATTAGATTATTTTACTTTGGGATCTTATGGTATCTCTTATTCTTTGATGTAATTTAGCTTGTATGGAATGTATGTGTTCTTAATGTCTTAAGTAATTAAATGTTATGGTTTCATTTCATTTATGTTGTTCATGGGTTATTAAGTAATCTCAATCTCGTAACCTTAGAGGTTGTTGGAAATGAGTAGTGAACTTGCATATTAATTCTACTTAAACAAAAAAAAAATAGCGCATTTGAGTAGTTAATTGTAACTTCCTCTAGGGTTGTGTGGTAGGGCGTTACACATGGTGTCAAAGTCTCGGACTCATACACTAGGTACTTTGGGTACATTGGGCCCACTAGGTTGTCCCTGTGAATCTGTTAGTGGAATTGTTAAGTGATCACGTGTTCATGATTTTACTTTAGCATGATGTACTCTGTGAAAAGAGTAGCATGAAAGTAACCTGATAAAAAGGTTATGGTTGGAAAGTTTTGATACGTATCCCATGGGTTATGGAATTGGATGTTCTTATGGGATTATGTATGTAGTTGTACCCCTGTAAATGTAAGAAACCAGCAATTGTATCTTGTTTGAGAGTTGTGAATACCCCGTACTTGCTTTGTGTATCCATGTGATGGTGATACTTGAAACCCATCCTTAAGGAAAAAGTTACGCTTTGGTGTGCAATTTACCATACCAGTATGTGTGCATGTGCATGTTTGTTACCTGATTGAGGGCCAACCTAGGTGTGGTTGAAACTTATATATAAGAGTAACCAAGAGTAGTTCTTCTTTTGGTTCTCTAGACTCTCAATCCATGAAGGGATAGTAGCAGCCACAAGTTCCTTGGCTGGAGTGTGTAGCATACACATATTGCGAGGTAGAGCTTCTTAGCTCAACCAATCTTGAGGAAACATATCCTCTACTTTCCCTTATGATGGATCAGGATACTTGATCCATAAGTGTTAACCTAATCCCCATAGGTTTGAGTACAACAACATAGGTATGTTAGCTATGCCTGGACATCCATGGAGGCGTTGATCTAGCATAGCGAGTAAACCTCGTCTATATGAGAGGTG
>VCHN02003824.1:0-13261 GCA_007115665.2 Sequoiadendron giganteum
AAGGAGATGGAAGAGTTGATTCATAGGAATGAGTAAAAAAGCTTGTAGTGGCTCCAAGTTATTACTAATTATAGCAAGGGTAATGTGAAGAAGACTGCTCTCACCATCCAGATATTTCAACAAGAGATAAGGAAAAGCCATAGAAAATGGGTGGTTGAGGAAATTCATGATGATAGTCACACACAAAAGAAAGGTAAGGTGGTAGAAAATGCAGCTCTAGAAACTACGATGGATACTCAAGCTATTCTAAAGGCCCTTATCTTTCTCAGGAGATGCCCACTTTATGGCTTTATAGAGTGGAATCACATTATGGTCTCAATTTTTGGGAGACCCATGTAGGTTTTTAAGTAATTTCTTGGATTTATCTTTAGTCCAGCATCTTATTTCGCTTTTTTGTCAAACCATTTAAGCATGGGTTGCTTCTTTTAACTTTTTAGGTTTCTTTTCACTTTTGTGGAGCCCATCATATTCTACCGATCACTTTTAACGGGTAATGGCCCTTCTATCTTTGAATTAATTAAAATAATTTAATAATAAAATAATGGTTATAAAGGTCTCATGATAAAAATTCTAAGATTTGCCATGTATCGCTATAGAAGGAAGGGTGAAGGATGTAGATGTTCAGCGAAGTTGGACCAGATACCACTATTTTCCATGATGATAAATTGTATTCTTGGATGGAAAATTTAGGATGGGTAAAGATCACCCATGAAATCCAAGGAAGCATATGATGGAGATCAAGATGACTTAATGGATACAAAAAATCATACACAAATGATCACACTAGATTGAGGAGAGAGGAATATGTAGGAGTTGAGAAAATACAACACCACAAACCCCAAAATCACCTGCATGCAAATAACTTGTCACAAAAGAAGAGATGGAGACAAACAAGCAAGGGTTCTCTGAAAACTGAAAATGTATATATCAAAGAGAATGAGAGAATGAATTGATATGAAATACAATGGGATCAATCCTTATAAAAAGGAGATCATGCAAACCCTAATAAAACCTTAATAGGAAAAACCCTAATAGAAGCCCTAATAGGATAACATTTAATAATTGATATAATTATTAAATGTCACTTTATGCAAACTAACGTGAAATCTTAAGAAGGGAATAAAGGTAACTTAATCAACATAATTAATTTAAGACCTTTACTCTAACAGAATAGATGTAGAGGAAGGTGAAAATGTTGTATACTGCAAGAAATATTAACCCAATATTAAGAAAACATTATTAAACATAAAGGATATCTAGAATGAAATAGAGACACTCAAGGAGAAGGATTTCTTCATGAAATGGGTGGGTACACAAATTCCATAGGAAAGGATGCAGAAGTAGTGGGAATGTTGATGGGGTTCAAAGGAAAGTATCAAATCACTTTCAAACAACTTCATGTTAGTTGAATATAGATCCAAAGAATTAAAGGAAGAAATTTTGAGAAAAAGGCTATTAATTCTAGAAGGGTGCATTTTCTTTATAGTTGAATGGAAGACAAATTTTTATCTCATACATCACAATGTAGCAATGAAAATTGTCACCCTTTATGATTTCACACTACCTTGACACCCTCTTTTGATTATAACAATAATCGTAATGATAATTTACTTATTTTAGGGGTAGATAGATAAAATACATTTAAATCCCCATGATCCTGACCATTTTGGGCCAAGAATAGAAAGAAAACTTTTGAATGTTTGAAATTTCAGTTGGCATGCTTTTATGATTTGAAAATTACCCTAAGTCGACCCCTACCTAAAAGTATTAATAAAAATGCATAAAATCATTTTTTCCTCTTATTTCGAGCATTAGAAGGAGGTAGTTATGAATTAGATCAAACATATATACATATGTATACATACATAAATATATATCCTTGTCTATACAATTTCATAATGGTGAGATATTTATATATATGTATGTATAAACACACACACACACATATATATACACATATACATATACATAAACATATACATATATACATATATGCATAATTATTATTTATCTAGATATGCTTCTAATAATATCACTTGATTTTGATTGGAAGAAACAAGTGGCTAACAAATAATGATAAGTGATAATGCATGCTTTTGAAATTCATATAATTATGTAAACAAAGAAAAATGAGTACAAATAATATGTAAAAAAAAAAAAAAAAAGGACAATAGATGATACAAGATTTTTGAATAATATACCAAATTAGCTAGCTAAATAAATATTCCTTCCTTAAAAGTATCTAAGGTTCAAGTAACAATTTTATCTCCCAAAGATATTTCCATAAGATTTACTATTCTCATTTTATTCTCATAAGTTTTTATTCTCATTACATATTCTTTTTTTTTCTAGTAGTAATCTAGCTACACATGTAGAGTTATTCATGGCTAATTTTATTTCATACTATATATAATACTTTGAGAAAGCATCAAAATTTCAATAGATTATCTTAGCCCATACATTAAACATGTATACATAATATTTTTGTTCCCCTTACTATATGTTGTGGAATGACATTACTTGTGTGACCTATTTAAGATCTTACACCCCATATATTTAAGTTTTTATAATTTTGTGGACATGAAAATCTGCAAATGGTTAGCACAATGACAAAACAACATAAACATAAATTCCTATCCCTATGAGATAATACTTCATGATTCAAATGCAACCAAACAACAAAATTAAACAAAACATGTAAACCATGAAATATCCCTATCCCATATTGGATTGGTGCAACTTAGTTGTGTAGAAAGCTGCCCTTTCCCAATCCTTGATAAGCAAGATTGCCAAATGATGAGCAAGATTGATTCTCAAGTGAAGAGAATAACCTTGCAATGAGAATGAGTTGTTGCTAAGCAAATGGTGTTGTGATGAGCAAGATTGATTCTCAAATGAAGAGAGTAACCTTGCAATGAGTAAGTGTTGTGTGTTGTAGATGATTTGTGTTGAAATGCTTTGCATTTTATAGATTCAAGATTAGGAAGAGTGATAGATTTGGATGAATGTGGGATTATTCATGAGCCAATGACAAGATGCCACTTGTCAAAGTGTGAGAGGGTGAGGAATGTGCAAGCCTTGGCCAATGTGCCAATTTGAAATTCAAATTTGGATGAAATGACATGTTTAGGGGGGATGAAAGGTGCAATAAATGCTATGTTTGACTTGTGCAAATAGCATTTAAAACCTTGTTGGAAGGGACAAGTCCCTTTTTGGGGGAAGATTCAAATTGGAAGAATATTCCATTTTGTTTCCATTTTGAATGTAATTAGAGGAAATAATAAATCAAATAAATGATTTATTGGTGCAAATGGGTGGGTTAGTTAAGAGTTTGGATTTGACTCTAGTTGAGTCAAAAGCTAGAGAATGATAATCATGATTAGAAGTTAATTAATTTAGATTAATTAACTTAGGGAGTTTTAGGGATTTGACATTTGATTAAATCAGTTTGATTTATTAAATCAAATGAGAAGAACATAAGGATTAAGTAATTTGATTTATTTAATGAACCTTAGGAAATTAATCAATAAATTGCTTTAATTGATTAATAGCTTAAATGAATGTTAATTTGTATGATGCATGATTGTTATTTTTGCATGTCTACATTTTGCCCCTCTTTGAAGCAATGTGCTCATTGCATTGGTTCAAAGAATGATTCTGTCGACATCGAAATTAAAAATTTCTGCTTCTTCTTTTTCTTTTTTTCTTTTTTTTGGATGCCCCAGCGAAAATAAGTACGTTAGTACACTACCTCCTCGAGAGATCGAGCGAAAAGATTCAATTTGAGGTGGATCTCGCGACAAAGAGGTTCAAAATGGATGTATGGATTGTGAGACTATATGATCTATATGATAATGATGATGAAAATGAGATGTTCGGAAGATGCTTAGAATAACAAATCTATATTATTTTAAGCATGTTAAATGATTATGCGATGCATGTGAGATGGATGAGATGGATGATGTTGTCCTATAATGATATGATGTGATTATGCAAGATGAGAGGATGAATGCAGCATGGATGTAGGATGGATGCATTGTTAGTGTGAAAGAAGGTAGAAGAATGAGAGGGATGAACCCTTGAATCCAAGAAGATGCAAAATTTCAACAAGCCAACTTTATTAGAGATGATGATGAAAGATGATGATGTATTGCTTATCCAGGAATGGGAGATAAAGAGCGTAACTTTCTTTATGTTTGATAACACACATAGGTGCGAAGCATCAAGGTATTAAGAACCAGGATGGCGTTGCGCCTAGTGTGATGGACTTTGACTCGGCAATTAGATAGGAGTGATCTTGTTCACACTTGACATACGAAAACCTTGCTAGGACGGACCAAACAAAGAAAGTATTCGCCAAGTTATTTTACAAGAACATCCAACAAGCACAACAAATAAAAAGATAATGATCATTGTCCCATTCCTTTCTCTCTAAACCTGTTTTGTTTAGGCATCATCCAAAGGTCCTTGGAATGAGAGCAAAATAAGATAAGTCTAAAAAGACCAAAATAAAGTAAACAAACAAACTAATGTTCTTCGTATCGCTAGCCAAGACTAATTACTGTGGGGTACCTAATGCTTATGTCCATCGTGGAAAGCTTCATCCTAGGACATGTAGTGATCAGGGTTTTGGTTAGACTGATTGGGTGATAAGCTATTGATACTCTGAGTTGACCAACTTGCTGACTTACTGACTTAGACTTTCAAGACTTTGACGATTAGGCGTTCACTTTAGAACCTGCTAAACTTGCTTCTGACTAACTCACCAAAGGGTGAAAGTGACAATGATTTATTATGAGTGATGACAATCATGGGTGAAAGCGAGATGAAATGGATGCACCATTTTGGTTTTTTCAAATGTTTTGAGGCTATTTTTGGAATTTTTGAGATGTTTTACAAATGTTTTTGGTATTTTCGAGATTTTTCAATGTTTTTGGTATTTTCTAGATTTATGAATGTTTTTGAATTTTGTGTCTCAGGGGCCGATCAAGGATGGCCTTGCCTACGTTTAAGCTCAGAGACGACGTAGTTCAGATGAAAAACCTGACTCAATGAAAAGATAGATGGGCAAATGGATTGCCAATGCGATTGACACCTGAAAGACTGACCTAAATATAACAAAGATAAGCAAACGAATGCCATTGCGACGGACGCCTAAAGGACTGACCTAACCATCTCGGGGGATGATCAAAGATCAACCTTGCCTACATTCAAGCTCAGAGACAACGTAGTTTGTCAAGGTGAAAGACTGACAAGACTAAATGATGAATTTTGAAGATTTTCTGATATTTCGACATGTTTCTGGATTTTTTGAATGATTTGGATGTTTTTGGATTTTTGATGATTTTTTTGAATGTTTTTGAATGTTTTTGATGAATTTTTGAATGTTTTTGGATTTTTCGCATGAGTTTTGGATGTTTTTGAATTTTTCGCATGATTTTGACAATTTGGATATGGATACGTGATGATATCAGTGCTCTATTTTGGATTTCATTGAAAACCAAGCTTAATGTTGATCAATTAGATGGATTGATAGTTTGACTAATTGTGTTAAGTCAAACAAAAGTGATAATGCACTCGTAAGTTCCAGGAAGTTGTGTTATCCCAGAGTAAACTCGTACAAAAAGGATAATTTGGCTAGGTGTGTTAAGCCAAACAAGGTGATTATGGATTTGATAATTTGACTAAGTGTGTTAAGCCAAATAGAGTGATGATAATGAACTTGTAAACCCAAGGAAGTTGTGTTATCCTAGAGTAAACTCGTGCACAAGATGATAGTTTTACTAAGTGTGTTAGTCAAACAAGATGATGATTGATTGGATTCGATTGATCAAGATTGATGAAGCTTGGTTTGGAACAAAATAGCTTTGATGATTTGATGTGACACAGATGTACGCATTAGATGTGACTGATATGGATTGTTTGGATTGATGTTGGATGAAAGATCATGGTTGATAAGGAACGTCTTCCTATCAAAATATGCCATGGGCTAAAAAATTCTTTGATCAATTTGATTTCACATTTGCCAATGTTTGGATCACCACATAAGTTGGATGATATATATCAAGAGTTATTCCCAAAGCAAGATGTAAATATCTGCCCCCAGTGTCTAGCAATGTTTGAACGACCATGGGTAGATTCTTGGATACGAATGGATATGGATTATCTTGCGATAAGATAAGGTGTTCGAATAGAGGAATGCTCATTCGGATAATGCTTCAAGGCTCAGATAGCGTTGGATAGGATGGGATCAATGAAAATGACCCATGTCAAGATGTTTACCATAAATAAGTGTAAAGTGTGCTCCAAAATTTTATCAAGATCAAGGTAACTTGGACCTTGGATGCAGATGGATAAAATGTGTTGGATAAACAGATTTATGGATGAACGAATGATATGGCTGGAATGCTAGCTTTATTATGGATGCGATAAGATGCTTTCTCCTGAACTGGCGCACATAGATGCTTGATTCTACACATGACGCCTGTTTGCCAGGTTTTCATCATGGTACTTGTCCAAAGCGCCACCGAAGCGGTTTTCACTGGAGGACGATTTTTTTCTTTACTATTTTCAATCCTTTTTCTGATTTTTTTGGATTTTTTGTATTATTTGATTTTTTTGTTGTCACCAAGATGCCTGTTTGCCAGGTTTTCATCGAGGTAACCATTTTTTTAGGACCTTTTTTGATTATTTTTGTATTTTCTGAGAGATTTTAAGCTGATGTTGAACCACCTGGTGGTGATGATGTAGATGCTTCTGTCATAACATGCCATCGGTAGCCTGCTTGAAGAAGTTGTTTTTCCAAGACACATGCACTTGAATGCAACTTTTGAGATCTCTGATATGCTTTGCTGATACCGGAGTTAACTCTATTTTTGTGCGCACATCGCAATAGGGTGCCTTCTGAATCCTTATGATGAAGGGTCATTGCCAACACATGGTCAATGTGAGAATTGGATATCATTCGTGGAAGCATGGATGGAGTGTGTTTAGGAGTAAAAGATGGATTGGTCGATGGTTTGGAACCTTTGACTCTCCAAACTTCAGAAGATGAGCAATAATGGGTGGATATGGAAGTGTGCATGGAATTTGGACCAACTACTTGATACACTTTGTACGTTGCTTGAGAAGCCTGCTTTTTCCTTTGTGGAAATCTTTGATGGATACTTGCCCCATTTTTATTTTTCCCCATAGTTTCTTTAACTGATGGAGTTTGATAGGGATAATCTTTCTTTGTATTTTTTGGTATCCATATGTACTTGATTTGTCCAATATGCTTCTTAGCTTCTTTTTCTTTGATAACGTTCTTCATGCTTCGATTCAAGTCTTTCTTTTGATGTTGGTCCCAATTCGTGGATGGGGTGATGGGTGGATGAAGATTTATGACATGGCGGGTTGTAGTATTGGCATTGGTTTCATCATAAGGATCCTTCATGCTCCCTATGTTGATGTTTGCTCGAGACGAAGTTGCCCCCAGTATGGTGATAGTATTATTGATATGTTCAGATCCCTTGATTGTTGAATAACCAAGGCCTTGATGCTTAGGATTTCCAAAAATCTACACTAGTTCTAGGATACCCTGTTCCTGTAGGCCTAGTCCTCTACCTTGATAATTCATTTGTTGAAACATTTGATTTGCAAAAGGATATGATTTCCCTTGGAAACAAGGTGTTGCTCCTTCTCTGCTCTGTCGTGGACCTTCAAATGTGTCAGCTTTTTTATTGACGAGATAGCTTGCTCTAAGAAAGGTGAGTGATCCAACTTTATAAGTGATAGGATCCTCCACATGTGGGATAAACTCCTGATTGATCTCTTTGGCTTGATCTTGTACTGCTTCTTCCAGAGGTATTGATGATTCACTGTCATTGTAAAAGTCTTCCTCATGATTTATTCTTGATATGCTTTTACATGATTTTTCTGATTCACAACTATTGTAGAAACCTTCTTCATGACCCATTTCTGACATGTCTTTGCATTTGTCTTCATCTTGATCATGTGTACAAATGTTAAGAGTAGGAGACTCTTGTTCCTCAGTAAGAGTATGAGACTCTTGTTTTAAATGAAGATCATCTACAGGTCCATCCAAAGAAAGCATCTCATGGATAGATGGAAGAGTATGTGCTATGTGGATATGGTCATCATTTGCAACATCTTGTATAGATAAAAGAGTGTCCATTATATCATTGTAGTAGCTTGGAGATATAAATTCTTGATCTTGAGTGATTTCAGAATTGCTTTCAACATGCTTTGGATCAAGTTCTTGACATGGGTCAATTTCAAAGAATGGACTTCTTTCTTGGATATCTTCATTAGGAAGTGGCTCAATATTCTCTTGAACTTTGAGAGGATTTGGATCAAATGTTGAGATAGGGATGCCTTCAATATCTTTAACCATGAGGTCAAAGGATGTCAATATGTTGTTGGAAGGGCCATTGCTAGACCTTGATGGAAGATTTTGATCATACTTTGGAATAAGTTCTTGAAATATGTCCTCTGACTCATTAGGTGATGTAGAAACTTTTTCGATATGATCATTGGTCGATGGATCGTAGATTATGTCAATGGGATCAAATAATTGTAACACATCTTGAAATAGATCACTAAAAAGTGGCTCTTGATGAATGTTGAATTGATCATTGGATGGGGTAGAAGCATCTTCAAGATCTTGAACATTGTTTTCAACAATTGTGGAAGAGAGATTACCAATGTCTTCAACCATATGATCAAGTGATGTTGATATTTCTTGAATTTGATCATTGTTGGGCATCGTTGGTGCGTTTTGATCATAATTGAAAAGTAGCTCTTGGTGTATGTTGATTTGATCATTGGTCAAGGTTGAAACATCTTCCAAGTGCTTATTGATAGATTGATCTTGATTTTTGATTTCAACAATTGTGGTGGGAATTTGTTGCAAGCTTTGTTGAGCGAGTAATGTCTGTGTTTGCTGCTGAGCCAACAACACTTGTTGTTCGTCGTGTTGTTTTTGTGCCAACAAAGCTTTTTGTTGGGCTCTTTGTTGTGCTACTTCTTCTTGGATTGCTTTCAATAGTGCGTAGAATTCTGCTTGCGCTTGCGCTTGTTGGGCTACTTGAGCCACTTGTGCTTGTTGAGCAACTAGCTGTGTAGCTTGTTGGGCTTGGAGTGCCTTTTTGCGGGAAGCTTCTTGAGCGGCTTGCAACATGATGGAGAATGAATTGGTCGTGTTGTATTTTGGCGGTGGTGGCGGTGGTGGTGGAATGGTGTTGATTGTTGGGGTTGCTTGGATGGTTTCCATCTGTTTTTGCGATATCGATGGAAAAATGGAATGATTTGGTATGATATTTTGATTTGGCATGATAGATTGAAATTGAACATTGTTGTGGTTGGGAATCATATTGCTTGGATTTAGGTAACTTTGATTTTGCATGTTGTTACCTTGACTTGAATCAACATATGGAGTTGCCAATATATTGCTAGGATTTTGAACAACATTAGGGGGATTTGAAAACATGTCAACCCCAAAGTTTACCAAGTGTGGATTTGAAATGGTCATGTTTGGTAAAGTTGCACTTGGTATGTATGGATTTTGTGGGATAATGTTGTTTGGAAAACTCATGCATTGAGTGTTTGGTTGATAGATTTGCAGATTTGGACTTGGATTTAAATCTATCATTGGGAAAGGTGTTCCAAAATTTGGATTGGGTATGCTCATATTTGTTGTACCATTGATGTTTGTATGAGATAATTCTCCCATGTATGCATTGTACAAGCTTTGAAAATCAAATGGTATTGCAAGGCTTGGATAGTTTGGTTGAATTGAATTGCTCATGATGGATGGATCAAGTTTATATTCCATGTCCCTCTTGTGTTGAGATCGAGTTTGAACCATAAAATGAAGATCAATCTTCAAGAATGTAAGAGATGAACCTCTAATCCTTTAGATCGGTCTAAACCTTAGGTTCAAAGAAGCGAAAAACTAGGATAATTGAAGGATCAAAGCGATAATGAGGATGAGATAATCGAAAGATGAGTGATACGGATGAATGGAACTCTTAAAGCAACTTTGAAGGAAATGCTAAACTTTTTAGGACTTTGATTGATCGTGATTGGATTGATGGTTTGACTAAATGTGTTAAGTCAAACAAGAGTGATAAATGTAATCGTAAAACTCTAGGAAGTTGTGTTATCCAAGAGTGAACTCCTACAAGATGGTAGTTTGACTAAGTGTGTCAAGTCAAACAAGGTGATGATTTGATAATTTGGCTAGGTGTGTTAAGCCAAACAAGATGAACTCGTAAACCCTAGGAAGTTGTACTATCCAAGAGAGAACTCGTGTATAGGATGATGGTTTGACTAGATGTGTTAAGTCAAACAAATTGGTTTTTATTTCACCTAGAAGTTTAGCATAACAAATGACAAAGATTCCAAGAGCTGTTGGTGAGATGGAAATTTGATTGATTTAATGGTTGAGAGATGGATGAAAGTGATTGAATTTGATCCTAGACTTGACCTAGAATAACACTTCTTCTTA
The DNA here is from genome assembly GCA_007115665.2 of Sequoiadendron giganteum. Taxonomy (NCBI): domain Eukaryota; kingdom Viridiplantae; phylum Streptophyta; class Pinopsida; order Cupressales; family Cupressaceae; genus Sequoiadendron; species Sequoiadendron giganteum. Next base: position 10,511 of record VCHN02003824.1, read on the forward strand.
CAAGACCTCAGTGTTGAAGAACACGCTATATTTCCTATGAGAGGAAAGTAAACCCTTCAAACAATTCAGGATCTCAAGATGCTCCTCACTAGCTTTCACACTAAGCTTTTTGAACTTCGGTTTTGGGATTTTGATCATGTTAGAAAACACATGTGTAATCAAATTTGTCTTTTATCTTGTCTTAGTGAATCCTTTTTACCAAAATCACTTGCTTGATTATGTTTTCAAACTGAATGTCTAATGTCCTGCTTTCGTTTTCATCCCACAATGTCCATTATGTGGAAATCAAAGAAATTAGGGCAAAAGTTTCCTAGGTTTATCCTTAGTGAAAACAAATGACGATAGAATTCGAGCACTTAGAAACCTCTAAGGATATGATCCCTAGGGAAAGCAAGAGTGCTTAAATTCATCAAAGGTATTTGTTTCCTAAAAGGGGTTTGAAATTTGAGGCTCTTTGTGAATGTCTGTTTTTCAATCGTTTTGAGAACCAAGCAATGTATCTTTTACTTCCAAACACTTTTTACAACCTAGGATGATGAGGCAATATCTTGTTGGGTTCCCACTTGGATGAATCCAGCTGCGCATATCTTGTGTGAATGGCTAAATGCTTGACCACACCAGCTCCCCTCCATGGCACTCACTTATTCAGGTTAGCCAAGCATTAGTACCCATGAATCTCCCATGGCATACTTTCCATTTCTACAACAAAACCGCATGTATAACGTGGGGCGGCTTCAGAGGATATGACCTCTTGCACGAACAAGATAGACAATGTTTTGGCCTTTTTCTAAACAATGGGTTCTAATGTGGGAATTTCGTTCATGGGGGATTATCCAACATCGGCGAGAGTCCATTGTTGTCCAGCTCATCAGAATAATCCTCATGATTCTTGAACTTTCCTCAAGAATCCACACTTATATACCAGTTGGAAGTCGCTTGGCTTTAGCGTGTTCCCGGTTGGGTTGTTCCCTTGGGTGACTACTTTTTCCCACAAGGCAAGCCCTCTAAGATAAACAAAATTGAGCTAACATATCCCGTCGTTCACACAACCTTCATTGAAAAATAAAGGGGAAAACCTCCGCAATATGTCGTGCTCACACTCGCATGTTTTGTTCAATTTTAAAATGCCCAAATTAAAGTGTGGAGGCAATATTTTTGACAAATTAACATCACCAAAATGCTTTTTATTCTCAAGATCACTGTGAAGTGCGAGAGAAGCACATACGCATTTCAATGATGTTAATTTGTGAAAAAGATTGCAAAAAATGAAAGACACTTGTTCATTTTATACCTCAAAGCAGTGATGAGTTCATTTTAAAAGCACCAAATGAGATGTGAAATTTGCCTTGTCCAATTTTAAGTCCAAATTGAAATTCTAGTAGGTGTTTCTAAGGTTCAATTTTATTCCAATTCAAAAAAGACAAATTATTGATTGATTTTAAGCCCAAATCAAAAAGTGAGTTAGTTTAAAACAGAAAAAAAGGGTAGTAAATGGAAGCTCTAAGCATTTAAAAATGCTTTGTGATTTTCAAGTTTAGTGCTTATTTTTCCAACTCAAATTTGCTTGATATCTTCAGGATTTTCTTCGCTTTGCTCCTTTGTTCAATTCTGATGCTTGTTTCCAATGCCATCCTTTGACCTTTGTTCAATTCGGATACTCGTCCACCTTGATTTTAACCTTTAGTTTCAACCTTTATGTCAACCTCTCCACTCGCTATTCCTATAAAATAATGCAAAGTTAGATCTTAGAAATGAGATTCCTTTCAAGGAATTAACGAATAATTAAAAATAAATAAATAAATCCCGTTATGCGAAATCTCTACAAACAAACAATGGCTATAGTCAAAAATTGATTTTGAGGAACCCCAAGAAACCGTATTCAAGACATGGAAATGTAAAATTGCAAACTTTCATGCTCAAGATCTAGGAATGCTTGCTTTATTCAAGCCACGTTACATGATTTCAAGAAAATAAAAATAAAATTATTCCTCCAATAAATCATAGGAAGTGACAATTTTATTATCTCAATATCGTGAACACTTCAAAGATAAGTATTAGAAACTCAAATCCTAAAGTTACTGTTATCAGAATCTGAAATAAATAAAGCGGTCCTTCAAGATCATACATCCACAATTTAAGAGTTACCTGCAAAATATGTTAGAGACATGGGGTTACATCGAAATTTCCCTATGAGGAAGTGATATCCAATCAAGCCTATGGATATTATTTAATGGCTGAAAGCAACTAACTTAGCATAGAGCATGCAACAAATGCAAATAAGTCAACCCATCATTTTAAATACACGCAACCACCCCTGATTTGGATTAAATTTTGCATTTACGGAAATAACTATGACCATATCATGTTGATAGATGTGACTGAAAGTCCATAGTAGGCAATAGGAAGTGATCAAAGGTACTGCGAAAACAACATGACTCCTTGAACAAGATTTTGATAGATCTGAAAGTAGAGACAATTAATGACTTGATAAGAATCTTACTAACCACACATCTCATGGTTTGATAACAAATCTAAAGGCACAACAATCCTCTATAACCAATGATTCAAACTACACCAATCAGTTCAAACCTATAAGGTTGGATTCCTTTGTAAAAGATTGCATTGACATTTGTGTAGATTGTCTAACATCCCGTTAAAAATGGCATTAATATTTGTGACCACTGTTAAAAAAGGATGAAATAGAACATATACCTATTGGCTGCGAGTATAGACTATTATAAATTCCAAGGC